>JANJEY010000005.1:50891779-50906554 GCA_024703695.1 Erythroxylum cataractarum
GAAATCCTATATGAAATAGTATGTATTAATAATCTTTTGCAAAAGCTTATATGTAGTATCAATAATCTTTTAGATGTATTGATGATACTTTAGTGGCTCACATTCAGTATTGTTGATCTTTTATTGTGACCTTTTGTAACACATATGTATTATATCTTATTTATTTAATGTGTTCAAAGCTATGTGAATTACTAGTTATATACAAATTATACTATTACATATATAATAAATAAATCTTAGGCCCATTACTACTTATATACAAATTATACTATTACATACACATTAAATAAATATTAGGCTCATTTTTATTAATTTCAAAAACAATTTTCATACACTTACTAATAACTGTTACTTCAATAGGGCCATACCTTTTCCCGTTGTAATGCTATAAGGTTACGGCAGAAACTTGTCGATGTTTCAAAATTTCATGCTAGATTTGTTCTCGTATTCAGCTCTGTTGCGTCTGTTTCCCTTCTTGCTAGTATGGTTCTAGTTTTAGTTTATTTTTTTGGCTTGCTAGTATATGTGATAATTTGCGATGTGGTTCACCAGGCTTACTTATGGGTTGGACTACAAGGGAAATGTGTGTGGTGCCAAGTATTCCCATCTTGATCTTCGTGAGTTGGAGCTCACATATTGGTTAAATCCTAACCAGGTTTATCTCAGTGGTCTGAAGAATGGCCAATTCAAGTTGGCAAATGCTCGGAGTATATGCTTGATGGATTGCCCAAACCCTTCAGACGATGCACTAAATTGGGTCTGTGATTATCCAGACGGAGATATCCGTCTCTCAATGGATGATTGGATTGATAGGAATTATGATTACTTTGAGTTCCTTACTCCTGAAATGAGAAATAGCTCTCTTCAACTTCAGGGCCCTTGTTACCCTGTTATATTTCCCAGTGTAAATGGTATGTAAATAAAGTTATTTTATGGTGTTCAAAATTTGTTCAACAATATATATCAGAAAGCATCATCCCCTTTTATTTAAGTTGAGTAATGTATTGGTCTTTAATTTTTGTATTTCCTGGTGAAAGATGATTCATAATGTTTTCTTTTTCCTCAGTTTATTGGAGGTGTCAATTTGTTGCTCATTCATCAAACATATCTATGCGCCATTGGCAACAAATGGGTGGAGTGAACATCAATGAGGACATCATTATAGACAAGTCTATTCACAGACACATTAATGCTCGGTCATCTGTTCTGAAGGTTAAGGAACTTTAGATTATTCTCATCACTTAAGGGAAGTGAATAAATTGCCTTCTACATGTCAGATTACTGCTATACTTTTTCTGTTCTGATTGATATTTGAATTCCAGCAGATGATTCAAGTGGTGTTTTGAATACTAGGGAATCCTAATAGGAAGATATTAAATTCCTTTACCCTATTCTCTCTATCTCTTTTGTTCTCTCTCTTTCTCTCGCCATTCCCTATTGATATGGCCAACCCTGCCTGCTAATTGAACCATTCAGGATTAAAATCAATTTAGAAGCCTCTATTAAAATTCCTAAATTGCTGTGAGCTTACTTACGTATTTTATTTTCAAAACTCATTTAGCTATGCCAACCTAAAATTATTGTTTGCATCATTTGCTTCCTTTTCAAAAATTTTGTATTGCAGATTTTTTCTATTGTTTTAACTTAACCATTTACATATTCTTTTGCAGAGGTACATGGCTGACATTGGCAAGTCATGGCCTGTGTTGATTGTTTGTGGAGGACTTTTGCCACTGTTTCTGTCAGTGATTTGGCTGCTGATGGTCCGACACTTTGTTGGGGCAATGCCATGGATAACAGTTGCTCTCTTTAATATTCTAATTATATCAGTTACATTGTTTTACTATTTAAAAGGTCAGAGGTTCTTTTTCTACTGGTATTTCTCTATATTCAAAAAACAAAAATAAAGTTTCCTTACCGCACTGAAAGGTTTTAGGTATCATTAATATCAAAATTCCAGATACTGCTCTTTCCTTAAGCTGTTTCAAAACGCTGTTGACCCATTTTAATCATGTTTCCATCATCAAGGGTCTATTTGGTTTCCTGTATGCATTACATGTCATGCTGTTTGATTGTCGTTTCTTGTTAGGCTTTGTTTGGAATCTAACAAAAAGCTTAACAAGTCTTTGAAACCGTATACAGATTCTTGTTATGGAGTGAAGTTATTTTCCTTTTCTATGTGTTCTTGCCTACTATAATTATCACGAAATTCAATATTGATTTATGCTCATTTCCTTGCTTCTTTCAGCTGGATGGATTGGGAACGATGCCATCACCCCTATCATTGGTGAGCATGATCCATACTACCATGCATTTGGAAGGGTGGGTTCCTTCTTTTCTTAGCATAGGACTCTTTATAGTACTTCAATAAAATAGGATCTTTACATTATTCATGACCAAGTTTTCTAATGAAACATTTTGCATCTTTCAGGAACTAAATCATATTCGAACTGTTGCCATCCTAATGACCTTCATTATGGTTGTTGCCATCCTTACATCAATTGCCATTGTTCGACGCATACTAATGGCAACCTCTGTTCTTAAGGCAAGTATGATACTGAGGTTGCAATATGATGAAGAAAAGAAACAGTTACTTTGGAGAAACCCTTTACATAATTAGAGTGACAATCCTTTTTTCTGGTTTGACGGTTCTGAATGACTCTGTATTTGAACTTCTCAAACTGACGTCATGTTAAAGTTTGAGGAATTTCACAGATATCTGAGTTTGATTTTTAAAGTTTACATAACTGTACACGATTGATTCCTATGAATCCTTGATAGACCTGCGATATATCTCTTTCATTTGGCATACAAGTTGCCTCATGTTTATATGTATACGTTCTGAAAAAATATTTTGATAATGAACAGCTATCTGGAATTTATTCTGGTCAAGCTTTCCTCCATGGTAGATTTTACTGAATTATAATTTCCACATTTTACTCAGATGTAATGGCTCTAATCAAAATTCCATTATAAGATTATTTAACTCCTAGAGCCCTTTATTCAGGATGAGAATTTGTTACTGTTTGCTCTTGCAATTGGTTACCAGCAGATGAGAAAAAGAATATTTATTCTTTATTTGAAAATTTTGTTTCTTATTGGTCCATTTGAATTTATCATTGATACTAGTGTATGAACTAGTGTTGTGACATGTGAGCAGGTTGCAGCTAAGGTCATAGGGGAAGTTCAAGCGCTCATTATTTTTCCTATCATACCATATGCCATCCTTGCAATCTTCTATATGTTCTGGTTTTCAGCTGCACTCCATCTCTTTAGTTCTGGCCAAATTGTCCAAAATGACTGCAATTCCAACTGCTGTGCCTATGATCTTGTCTCAAAGAAGGTTAATTGTGATCGTTGCTGCGGTTATAGCATCCATTACACTCCTCATATATCAATTGCTATATTTTTCCATCTATTTGGGTGCTACTGGGCCACTCAGTTTTTTATAGCTTGCTCCTCAACTGTGATTGCGGGTTCAGTTGCCTCGTATTATTGGGCTCGTGGAGAGGCACCTGTAAGCTGCCAAGCTGTTTTAGTAGTATCTGAATTTTATTTTTTATTTTATTTTTTGGAGTCACCAAGTTCATGAAAGAATGCTCATTGTGGTCAATGGTCATACATTTGATTCTAATAACCTCTTTATGCATGTGTGGTCTCAAGCTTTTATGTGGAGATTTCTATTTTGTGTGTTATCTAGTGCAGAATCAAGGATATGTCCATAATTCTTTGCATCAATTATTAAGTAAACAAATGAATGAGGTCAAAATAATAATTTATCAACAAAATTACTGAGGAAACTGAAATACATATGGTAATATGACGTATATGTCAACATATATGTTCTATCCATATTTCAGTTCGGGTGCAGTCCATGGTGTTGAACTTACTGATTTGTGCTTTGAGTTTTGAGGCTATGTCTATTATAAAGAGATATGCGCTGACTTCTAATCCAGTGTATGAGGAAATTATAGCATTTAAAAGAACTTGCACTGGCAGTTTCTGTTCAGTTGCTATTATCACTAGAATGTTATGCTTGTCAGAATTGCTAAATGTCATTGCGCACTCAATTGCTTATTTAGGAAACCGTTGCTACACATTTAGCCAGCCAAATTTGAGGTATTTGTTTATCTTGCATTATTGAAATCTGAGAGCAAGCATGTGGTAAACTCAAAAAGTTCATCATTGGATTTAGATTCTTAGTCCATCAACTTTGATTTTAAACAATTGAGTTCCATTTTAATGTTAGTATGATTGAATATGTTTATCAATTGCAGTTTGTATTGTGCAGAATATTTTTATCAATTGCAGTTTGTATTGTGCAACAATATGTGCTGTATTTTGTAAGGTGCAGATTGCAGTCCCTTTTATACACTGTTTTCTGATCGAAACTGTTTTTCTTGACTTTATTGTTTTCAACTACTGGTGGGGCAGCCGGAGATTCCGTTTCTTCCAGTTTTTTCTTCTATGAAGCGACTTATGCGGTTCAGCCTGGGATCTGTTGCTCTTGGCTCTCTTGTTGTCTCATTTGTGGAATCAATTCGCTTCATTCTTGAGTCAATTCGTCGCAGAATGAAAGTTGCAACTACTGCACCTGATAGCTGGTTTGGGAAGTTATTTTATCATATTTCTCGGTTTTGCCTGATGTGTGTTGAGTCAACCATAAAATCTGTGAACCGCAATGCTTATATCATGGTAATCTTACTTTCAAGCCAAAGCTTCTAATTTGTCACTTTTCAGCTTCTTGTGTAATTATATGTTGATAACTAAGGGCTATGTGAAACTGATGTTAATGTTAAACGCAAGCACATGCATGAGCTGTCTATTGATTTATGTGGGAGAACAAATCTCTGTTCATGGAAAGGATTTTATTCGCACTGCATATATGCAAATCTGAGAGATAACTTTCCACTTATGATGATTATAAAGGAAATTCGTAATGAAGCAGCCTAATCTACATCCTTGGAACTTCTTTCGGGATGTTTTGAGAAAGTAATCAAAAGCCATAATGGGAATTGGTTTACTTATTTCTCTGAGATTCATCTGCATAATCATATGACTAATTTAGTGGAATTTTGAGAATTTTACTCGCTGGACTTGTTATTTGGTTCAGAGTAAGCCTTTGTGCAACTCATTCCCTCACTCAGAGTTGGTATTTTGATTCTTACCGTTCTCATTGTACAATATGTGACTTCTGCAGATAGCTATAACAGGTAAAAGCTTTTGTAGAGCTTCTGCGATTGCAACTGAGTTGATTATGAGCAACATACTGAGGATAGGGAGGGTCAATGTGATCGGTGATGTCATTCTCTTTCTTGGCAAGTTATGTGTCAGCCTTTCTAGTGCTGTTTTTGCGTTCCTCATGTTGGATACCCACAAGTATAGATCTGCTCATAACAAGATCTCTTCGCCATTGCTTCCTGTTTTGGTATGTATTTCTGTTCCAAGTACTATGACTGAATCTTAAAGTGGTCGCCTGATGCTGCATCTAAGACGTTCAACTTTGTTGTATGCTTTAGAAAGTAGAAACTAGCCGTATCTTAACAAATTTTCCTTTTGTTTCTTGTGTCTTTGCAGGTTTGCTGGGCTCTTGGATATGTGGTGGCAACTCTTTTCTTTGCAGTAGTGGAGATGTCTATTGATACTATTATTCTTTCATTTTGTCAGGATTCTGAGGAGCATCAAGGGACGGCTCAATATGCCCCTCCTTTACTAATGGAGACCCTTAATGATCAAAATGAGATGCAGAGGCTGACGCAATAGGATATGATCCTATTAAAAGGTCTCAGTATAAGTTGCCTGTAATACATATTCTAACTAATTTTGGAGAATCTGGTCATATTTTCTAGTGAAATTTACTTGAAAATGGAAAGAAGAAAAGGTCTAGTGCTTTTGTATTTTTATTTTGCACATGCTCGCTTACAAACAATATTATGAATGCCTTACCAGTAATTGTATCAAATTTGATTTTGGTACAATGCTATATTATTTTAGTTAATTTTTTAAAAAATTTAAAATATTTCTTGAATATTTTAAAAATTACAAAATAATCTTCCAATATATTTTGTTATATAATTGTTAATTTTAAATTGACATTTTCAAAAATCTTTAGATTTTATATATAAATAATAATCACAATTAATATAAAAGTATTATTTAATACAAAAATATAAAACTATGAATAATATAAAGTACTTAAAATGTTATAAATTTATCATATAAGAAAGAATAATCATATTAAAATGTAAAATAGAAAGAATAATAAAATTTCATCACTTTTTTAAGTATTACAATAAAAGCTTGTATGAAGGAATATAACTAAGTCCAGGCGTAACTTGAAATAAAAATATTTATAGTTGAAAGCTTTATATTTATATTATATATATAGAATTTGACATATATAACAAATACAAGTGAAATTGAAAGTGAAATTGAAAGAAGAGAAAAAAATGAAAAACTTAGAATTGCATTAAGTGAATATTCACTCAAATTGTATTAACTTTAATTCTCTTTTGATATAAAATTTTCATCATTAAAAGAAACTTTATCTTTTTTGTCATCATCATTCAAATTTGTTGCATCAAATAATATGTTAATATTTTCTTATCCAAGATTATTTTTCAAATCACTGTCATCTGTTAAACTCGGCTCATCAAAAACTCAATATGCTAAAATATTGATATGATTAACGTAAATTAGATCTACATAACTATTTGTTCTATTAAGAGTCTTAGTAAATAAATAGAATAAAATTATGAAGATATTAGAATAAACTATATTCAACTTAATAATAATAATAATAATAATAATAATAATATACCTCTATCGAAACTTTAAATTGTATCAAATAAAGACTAAGTCGTTCAATATTTTGTGATCATTTCTATTTATTTTTTTGAAATAGATGAATTCAAACATGCTCCAATAATTTTTACACCATGTTATACTCATACATTATCTTAGAATTAAAATTGTAACTCTTTACAATTATAGAACACCACTTTCAAAGTGATTGTAGGATAATAAAAGTAACTTTATAAACAAAATAAAATGACGATTAATTATCACAAGTAACGAAAGTTAAAATATATATACCTAGATTAGGTTAGTCTTTTTGAGAAGTAGCAATGAGCATCCCAAAATCACCATAAACATTCCTATAAATTTCCATTTATGAGCTTAGAAAATCTTGCATCATCCAATGAGCGACAATTATTGTAATAGTTAATATCATTCTTTTGTTAACTTTATTTTTTTTGTAAAAATTGGTCTAAAATAGACATTAGGATTTAAAAATGTCCCAACTGCAAACAATAGAGAGTAATATTGCTTTTTACATCTTTCATTGATGATTGCAAGATAAGGTATGTACAAATAATGCATATTTTTCATATTGGTCTTGATTGGTTCCTTCATCTCTTCATAGCATTATAAAAATAACTCATTGTTTCCTTCTCATCACTATTATTCAGACAAAGTATTCTTACTAAAAGCTCACAAATGCATATTACAAATTGACATGAAGATTAAAATTAATGATCTTCAAGTATAATTTTAAAAACTTCCACTTTAGCATTAGATTTAGCATATTGAGAAGCGACTTACTTGTTACTTGTAAACATTTGCTTCAACTTCTTCTTCATTAGAACAAAACAATAAAATGAACAGAAATTAGTTAGAAATCTTATAATAGCATGATGAGATAAATTCTTACCATTGGTGAAATCCTTTTTCTTTAAATTCAGGATCCATTCATGATTATAGATAAATTTTATCACTTTTTTTGCTTGCTGCATAATTCATCAATGATATCCATCATCTCCTTTATTTCCCAACATTATATTAATGCAATGTATAGTATAAGGAGTTCAACAAAAAGAATTATATATATGTTTGCAATCTTTTCTTAGCTACTTTATAAGGAGAATCATTATCAGTGATTAAATGAAAAATGCTTTCTTGCCTAATATTATTTACAATTTCATCAAATATTTGAAATAGAGTATCAACATTTCTAATAATGTTCGATTTATCAATAGGCTTCAAAAGTATTGTCCTAGAATAAACCCAAAAATTGAAAATAGACTCATATCTTCTATTTGTCTATTAGCTATTTCTATGTCCACATTATGAGCCGCTTCTTTAGATTGTAAAGCACGACAAATTGAAGGCTCTAGGAATTATTCATAGCGTAAAAAAATTAGACACATATTTTTTTTATTTTGCTCACATCAAACGTAATAATTCATTCTTGTTAGGTAGGAAAACCACTTTCAACATCACCATTATCATTATGACCACCAAAAAAAGAACTTTCGTTGCCAATTTCTTGGTTTAATATTTGACTTCTATCTTTCTCATACGAATACTCTTCAAATTTTTTTTTTCATTTTTCATTTCATGACATGACACACTTTATTACAAGGCTATACATCTTATGTGATCCCAGCAATATCCCCTATCTCAAGAGCCTCAGAAATCTAGGATGACTTTTGTTTAATAGGATTTAGATCTACTAGTTGCTCAGAAGAGATATTTTGCAACAAAGGCTTTCCTTGTGTCATATTGTCTTTTTCCTTTTGTTATAATTGCCTCTTCTATCGCACAAGTTTACACAATAGGATCAATAGAAGGGCTTATTTCTACGAAGTTAGACTTTTCATACTCCATATTGTTTCCCACTAACTCAACGTATGCTCCAGTGTTGAATTTATTCCCTGTGGGCTTCTATACTCAATTAGACACCATTGGTTTCCAACTATAGGAAGTTTAACTTCAGCTTTAGAAAGCTCTCCACATTCATTCAATATCAAAGTAAAAATAACTTTAGGGAGCTAAACTACTTTGTTCACTTCAACATGAATTCCAGCGTAACATAACTTGTCCATTCAAGTTGTTTAAGAGTAAAGACAAAGAGGTTTACCAACTGAGCTAGCTAAAAAGCTCAAACCTTCCATTATCTAATATTCCTGTAGGACATTATGGAAATAAATCTACAAAGGAAATGCTTCAATCTTGCTTCAATCCAAGTTTATGTTGGTTTATGTCCTTGCAGTCAATTTTGGTTGTTTATTTCACTGCGCTTAGATTTGATCTTACGTTAATTTTCCAACAGTTTAAACCAGGTCTCCATCTTTGTGAAAACATGGGTTGCACTCTAATATGAAATTGGCCCTTGTTTCAAAACCTCCATCAAACGATCAACATCATTAAACTGGAAGACAAAGGTATCATCTTCAGTTAGCGTTGCTTTCTGCAAACCTTTTTTCCCCCCATTTCCCTATAGCCCAGACAAAGGTCTACCCAAATAAGATTTTCTCACCAACAAGTTCAACCTTTTTAAATAAGCAAAAGTTTGAAATTGAATCTATTCTTTTAAGTTCGAATAAGATTCAAGTCAAGTTAGGTTCCATAAACTTATTTCGAGATAGAAATTAGACTTTTATAAGATTTTGAACTTGAACTTGGCCATTTCTATTCCCAGAGGCATATATGTTATTACTGATCAGTCAACCCACGTGGCATATTGATGTGTTTAAGAAATTTAAAATAAAATTCTCGAAAAAATTTCTTCCACTTTTAAGTTTTTTTTTTTTAAAATCCCTTATCTTAAATTTTGTTTAAAAAATAACAAAACACATAACATCAATCGTAAACTAATCAAATGTTATTAGTAAACTCAACTCAGTTTTTAAATCTAATATAAACTAATTAAACATGAATAAAATTAATAATTTAAAATAATTATAATAAATTATTAATTTAAATTAAATTTAATTAGTTTTATTCAATAAAAAAATTAAGATAAAAAAGAATGAAATAAAAACACATTCGACAGGAGTGGCGTGAAATATACCCAAACGCATGAAAACATGAGAAAGCTGGGATTTATCTCTGACAAAGCCATTACTACCTACTAACAAAATTATTCTCCTTACTGTCTAAAAGGGTCTTTTTTCATAATTGGATCATAAAAGAAAATATTATATGCGTAAGTGTTTTTTCATTTTGGTCTTTGACCAGGATATCTACCGGCAGACCCAATGACTAATCCCCTTGTTAGTTTGTAGGCACCTCACAGGATGTGACAACTGGTCCAAAGACTTAATGCTATTCCATACCCAAAGCCAAGGATCGAGCCCCTGATTTTTGTTTAAGAATAGATGAGTCCCTTCTACTCAACCACACCCTTGAGTTATAAGTGTTTTGAAAGTAGAATAAGTACAAAGTTCAAAATCAGAACCTTTGCCCAATCCTGAAGATGACATGTGTTTTGAAAGTAGAATAAGTACAAAGTTCAAAATCAGAACCTTTGCCCAATCCTGAAGATGACATGGGAGCTATGAAAACGAAGTTCCTTCCTCAACGACCTGAAGATATGGCAGTACTAGGATATGCTGTGGTTCATCGCCCTTGTAATTGTTGTTCTTGGAAAAGAGCTAACGCGCTTGTTTTGCAATTTTATCAGGCATGAATTATGACAATTTTAGTCTTTACCACTAATTCAATTATCTTTCAAATATAGAAGTAGAATAAGTAGAACAGAATCAGTTCCATTCAAGCGTCACAAGTACTGAATTACACACAAACAAATTTCCAAGAAAACTATTACTAAGGTTAGAAGCATTTTGAGAATAAAATAGACAGTTTTCTAATTCAACCCAAGTCTCTGTCACTCGACGGAGGCCACCTTACTCTGCCAACGTATAGTTCTGCAAATTTTTCATATGAATGAGGAAGTGTGACAAAGCCACAGAAATCCTAAGAGCTCAGGATTCGATTGTCCCAGATTAGACGTGAAGAGCATTCTTGTATGCCTGGTTGCCTGCTTGGACATTGCCAGAATTGGTTGAGCATCTCAATTTCTAGATATAATAAGAAGGTAATTTGCTAAAGAGAGGGAGACTACTCATCAAATGCTAATGATTCCTTCAACTATAGCTTCATTTTTGCTTCTTCATCTCCATCAGCCTCCTTGTCATCTGCAAGTACATTCACTTCTTTCCCAACTCTGTCATAGGCTTTGACCATGGTATGGTACATTTCCCTATTGTTTGGGAACTTACTCTCCAACGAGCTCACAAATGCTTCAACTTCTTCAATATCCCCGTTGTCACCAAGCCAACTTAATATGTTGGAAATCAATTCAGCTTTCGGCCTCCACCACACATTTTCCTCTTGTACAGCAAGAGCTTCTTTCATGCACTCAAACGCTTTTTCCATATTCTGTTTATTTGCATATGCTGCCGCAAGAATTGACCAACTATTTGGGATTGGCCTCTTCTGTTTTTGCACCCAATTTTGAAACATTCCTTCAGCCTTTTCAATTAATCCCTCCTTGCAATACCCAATAAGGAGGACATTTGGAACTCGAAAATCATAAAAGCGAGAAGATGACTCCCACTGCTCCAGCAATTTCTCTGATTCTTCAAACTCCCCAAGTTTCACCAAACAACCTAGCATGGTTATATAGTCCCTGTTGACTTGTTTCTTACACTTTGCTTTCTGAAGGCCCCACAACCGCATCATTTCATCTTTATCCCCAAGACTTGCATAGAGTGAAATCAAATGATTGTAGCCCAATACATCTTTGCCCACTATTTCCTCACACTTCTTCAGGTATCCAATTGCTTTCTGCTTTTCACCGACTTTTATATAGATATGGGCAACTGTAGCATAAGTTAGCCAATCCATAGAAATAGAAGGCTGGCTCTCCATTTCTTTGAGAATTATCTCCACATTACCAAGATCATTTGTAGTTGCATAAGCGTTCATGCAAATTCTATAGCTGAAATTGTCAGGTGTCACATTATTCTCCTTCATCTCAGAAAGAATATCAGGGACTTTCTCAAACTGGCCCGTACGTGTGTAAAGGCACATGAGATCATTGTAGTTTAAAGTTGTTCCAGCAAAACCCAACTCCTTTATCTTCTGCATTATCGAAAGAGCCTTATCCACAAGGCCTTCTCGAACATAACAGTTTAGAAGAGCACCATATATTTTGTCAATTTTTTCCTCATCATCCATATTTTCTATATAGTTCTCTGCAAATTCCAGCCCCCGAACTCTACCAATCAAATCCAGCTGTATGGCTCTGTCTGCCAGAGAAAACTTGCCAAGTTCCTTATTACTCATCCACTCAGAAACCTGGAAATCCACAGCCCAAATATGTAAAGATTTCCATGTATCTTAAGCGTAAAATTTAACTATTTAGCACGGTAACCAAGAAAACTAAAGCAAAAGGCTGTGTTTTGTTTTCCTTTCTTCTTTCTCAAATTCATAAGAAAGAAGAAGAGAAGAAATGCCAAATAGGTATTGGCAAGACAACAAAATAGAAGCTACTTTAGATGATATAATATCGAAGACAAAAGGTGGTGCCTCAGAAGTTCAATTTCCTGTTAAATGCTATTTGAAGCACATCTTTCAGTTTCCCTCTTATGACAATGTGTGATGCAGTAAAAGAGGCAGTGCATAGCAAGGACACTCTACAATGAGACTAGAAATAAAAAAGAACAAACCCAGTAGTAAATTGTAAAAGGTGTGGCTTTCTATATGATACTGCCCCATCATTTGTTTTGTAGACAATAAATAGCTTCCTTGCTGCCTGTTGATAACCTATTATAAAATAGGTAATGGATAGAAAGCCAGCAATTGATATGTTCATTACAAAAGAATCACTTTATAAATAAAAACTAAAACACACAGGGAAAACGAAATTATAAAAACAAATCATTTTGCATCTTAATTTACCCATTAATTAATAAAGAAATAGTACGTTACATGAATTATAGTTTAGGTATTAAAATGAAAGGAAAATTCTACGGAACAAAACTACACGAGCTTTTCCAAAAGTTAAGGAAAATTCTACAAAACTACACGAGCTCTTCGAAAAGTTAAACTAGTTTCTCCTACAACTATTGGCTTGTAAGTTTTCAAACAGTTTCAGGGAAAAAGAAAAGAAGAAATGTCTATCAAAATGAGCCTCAAACGTTCTAGACAGTAAGTAGCGTATTAAGTAGGCTTAAAAAGTTTTCAAAAAAAATTTTTCTGACCAACAAGCAATTCTTGCCAAGAAAAATCGTTTCTGGCTAACTGATTGTGATTCAAGCTCTAACTCACGCTTGCTTTTGCCAATCAAATGAAACTCAAATCTGGAGTCCGTTTCTATTCATAATCCACATTTACCAGGCACAAAATGTCGAGATTTCTACCCTTGCAGTCCATGACAAGACATTTCACAATATTCACTCAGCTGCAATCAAATTTTTGCCCGGACCACATATTCCAAACCCTGCCATAGAAACTAAACAGGACATTTAACATCAAACTCATTTTATCAGCCGACGTTTTGCCCTTGATCACAGCAGAGTACCAGATAAAACTCGATTAAAAAAACCATCATCCATCCAAGCTTAAGCAAAAAATGTGCAGTCTAACAAAACAACATACCAAGGAAAACCATTCCTACTCCTACAGATTCACAGGCCTTTTGCACGCACCTCAAGTGCTTGCTTGTACCGCCTCCCCGAGCGAAGAGATTTGACGAGTCTCTGGAGGTCATGGGCCTTAACCTTTCTGCCCTCTTCAACCCATTTATCAAGTACAGGGATGACACTGATACGAGGGTCTCCAAGGGGACTGACCCTTGAATAAAGGTTGTTCCTTGCAGTTGTAGCTTTGGTGCACACATTTGCTGTGCTCGTGAATTTGTGAGTTTCCTTCAAGATTCTGAATAACACGTTTGACATGGCGTGGGTGTGGAAGTTTGAGATTTGGCGTGGGTTCTACGTCGTACGAGGATTGAAGCTTTGTGTTTGCTGCTTCGGGGTTTAGGGTTTAGAAGTCAAAGACCGATTCAGAATTCAAAAGCTTATCCCAATCAAGTGATGGGTTTAGGGTTGGCAGAAAAGTCTGGCCCGCCATACAGAAATTGATATGAGCACTTACATCTTTGTAGCATGAAGACTTGTGGATCAGGGGGGGAAAATGATCCTTTCGTTGTAATGTGGATCATGTATAATTAAGGAGATCCAACTTTTTTTCAAAAATTTAAAGCCCTTTGTTTAACAAATCCTTTTTTTATTTTAGTTTTAATTAAACCAACAAAATGAAGTCTTTTTTAAGGAGAAAATTTTCTTATTTGAGTTTTTTAAATCCCTAATATTCTACATGACAAAATTCATTTTGGTTGAGGGGTACTATATTTCTTTTTCTTAGCTTTATGGCTTTCCTACTTGTGCTAATATCATTTGCTGTTGTTTGGCTTTTCACTCGCACATTCTGCTTCACTAACATTATGACCAACCCTATGTGATAGATCTAGATCTAGATCTTGGGAGTGAATAACTGGTATTATGAGCTCCTCTAATCTTCTTATTGGTGTGGAGTCTCCTGTATGACATCTTAGGGCCTATTTGGTTAGATGTTAATTAATATAATGAAATGTAATAAAATGCAAGGGAATTGAATGGTTTATAATAAAATATAATATAGTAAAAAGTTATTTAGAAAGGATGGAAGGGTTCATAATGTAATATAGTGAAATATTATTTGGAATATTGATGGAATGGAATGAAATAAAATGGAATGTATAATAAATAACTTTTATACTCTTTATATTAAAATGATTGTTGCAAGAGATTTATTATTTTATTATTAATTATATAAAAATATTAGTATTAATTATTTAATATATATTTTTTATTTTATTTTATGTGATTTATATTAAAAATAATTTATTTATATAAAAATATATACAAACAATTAAAGAATATT
>JANJEY010000005.1:51006630-51017221 GCA_024703695.1 Erythroxylum cataractarum
ACATATACAAGTCGACTTATCAAAATCGTAGAGGTATAAGTCGACTTACACAATGCACAAGTCGACTTACACTTACATATTTTAGTGAAGATGTTGTCCTAATATGTGATTTATAAAAAATTGGAGAGGATCGTAAGGAAATTCTTCAAAAAAAGTACAATTTTTGGTGCCTATGACACACCTATGTTCCAATCCATTTCCATTATAGAGCAAGCATTGGAAGAATCATAGTCTATCAAAACATGGACAAAGAGGAAACTATATGGTTTTAACAAAAATTAGTAGAGTAACATAGCTGAAGTCACAGTCATGTCATAGACCCTTTGTTAGAAATATGAGAAATATGAAGATCCATATTTCAAAGATAGAGTTGTGTAAGTGACCACGTACTAATTTTAAAGAAGAAAATAAATTTCGCAATTTACTAACACAAGTGTGCTAAAAGAAGTGTATTATATCTAGAGGAGAAAGGAAGATCCATGGCCTATGACACGTGTAAGTCACTCTTCAAATTTGGAAGAAAATTTAATTACTTCTTAGTAAATTAATTATAACTTTCTCGTCTGAATTCTAATTGAGATGCTTTAAATGTTTGTGGAAATCTAAGACAGATCTACAACTTTGAGTTTTTGGAGTTCCTAAGCAATATAGTTTGAAACATAACTATAATTAAATCCATATCTTAATGATAAGATAAATTATAAATATATAAGAGAAACCCTAATTAAGAAGGATTTTTATATTTTTCATTCTAAAATTAGGGTGAACCAACATGGGAGAGAGAAAAACTTTATAGGAGCACAGAGTAGTCATTTATAAGATAAAATAATATCAAAATTATTCCAATAACTTAAAGCTTGCATCAAAATGTTAAGATCAACTTTAGAACTTTCTCTATCTTTTACTTCTTTATGTTATTTGTTAGTTTAAACATGATGAGTAGCTGATTATTTCATCTGTCTAGACAAGAGTGAATATTAGTATTTATTCTTGTACAAATTAGTTTATTTTTATTTATGAATTGAAATTTATACCTTTAAGCTATATTTTGTTGATCTTAATGTATGATCTAGTTATGTTAGGTATAAATCTGATTTTAGTTTACCTTTACACAACTAGAAGGAGCTTGCTTATAAACAAATCGTGGCTCAAGTAAATTAAATCAAATAGAGTTCTTAAGGAACATCTATGTGATCTTCCTAGTGTTAGGAAGAAACCTTTAATAGGATTTAACATAATTCTTTCAAAGGGGTATTAGCTTAGTAAAGATACAAGTTAACTAGTTAGCAAGTAGATGGTTGTAGCTCAAAAGCATGAAATTTCTAAGTCTATGAAATTATGATGGTCTAAAATATCAAGACATCTAAGAGTTTACTAAGGGACTTCTTATCTAGATGACATTTATGTGTAATTTATTTAATTGATTACATGTTTTATTCTATCTTTAGTTGTTTACCATTTAATCTACTTGGGTTTAAGTTATAATGTTATATTTAATCATCAATCATCAATCATCAAACATATCCCTTTTTTTAATTAACTAAGTAAATTTCCTACCACTTTCTTGTGGGATCAATACTCTATTCACCATTGCATTACTACCAAATAATAGATGCACTTGCCTTAGGTTATGAGTAATACATTTAGTGTTAAAGAAAAATTTCATGGTATAATTGTAAGCGTCCTTCCCTCATACTCTTTACAACTCATAAATTAAGTTGTTCTTATTAGAGAACTCAAGTTGTATAATTGTTTTACCTCCAACTGAGCTATTAGTTTCGTTATAGAGTTTACATTATAAATCATAGGGTATAATTGCTCTCACCCTTCTTAACTTCTACTGGTAGTTGCTCATTTCCATATCATCTATTAACCTAAGGAAGCCTTTGGATTTTTATTGTTTAATGTTCCACCCACTATAGCATTTACCATATATCTTGTAGGGTTTTTAAACCCATTTTAGAATTTATTGACTTGCATCCATAATGTAAGTTTATAGTTGTAGGCACTTTCTAAAAAGATCTTTACACCTCTCTTATGTTTCATATAAAGTTTCATTATCAAATTGTTGGAAAGAAGAGTGTTAAGTCTAGTTTCTATTGCTTTTAATTGCCTTCATATCTTGATTTTGGTTACAAATCTTTGTGTTTTGATTCAAATGTGAGATAAATTAAGTGGAAATGATGTGAATATTGCATAAATGATAATTATATTATTTTGTGAATTTTGCATGAAGGTTAAAGGAAAGTTCACGTAAATTTTGCATGAAAAGAGAAAAAAAAAAGAACAAGAAAATTGGTGACTAAAGTGTTAGTCACAGTGGTGAATTAAGTTGTCACCACCATGACAAGCACCAAAGTGTTAGTCACATTGGTGAGTTAACTTGTCACCATCGTGACAAGTGCCCTCATGGGGGTGACAAACATAGTCGCCCTCATGATATGTTTTTTAATTTTAACTCGTTTAATTGTTACGTGGCGTCTATAGTTTGAAGGCTCCAAAATCTAGATCTAAAATGAGACTACAAATAGAAAAAAGAGAGGAGGGTGGCAGCACATTTCACATACACAAATTCGACATTCTATCTTTCTCTCATTCCACATTCTACACACAGACTCATTCGGGGACAGAAATAAAGAGAAAGAAAGAAGAATAAGAAGAGACTAGAGAAAGCAGAGACTAGTCGGATGAGGTGAAGAACGAAAACAATAGAGTGGTGGAAACAACTTTAGCATCTGATCATCTGGGTGAGAACCAAGCAACAATAAAAGGCGAGAGTCAATGCAGAGAGCTTAAGAGTGTAGGAGATTACCGCAACTCTCTCATCCGAACACTTGTTTGCTTATTCTTTTTATTATTTTTCTGTTGCTTTACTGAACTTACTCCTCTGTTTGTTGATAGACTCATCCTCTATTAGCTTTTGATGGTTCATTTCGATTATTCACTTGGTTTATTACTTTAATACTTCTCTTATATTGATTATGATGGTATTAAAGTATTTGAATATAATGAGTCATGTTATTTCCATGATGGGTTGATCTTTTTTTTCTTGAGGATTAATGTAGCGATTTTACTTAAATATGCATGATTGAGTAATTGTGTTGTTGTCTTATTTTTGCTATATTTTTTGAACTAAATGGATGTAATAGCATGACCAAACTTTGCATCATTTTGGTATTAAATGAAGGATTGAAATAAGAAGTTTAATATGGAACAAGAAATTATAGACGCTTAGGTTAATAACTAGAAATATACTAACTTATGTAGTAATTAGTAGTCAAGTTTCCATAATTAATTCGGATAATAACTTGTCGAATATGAAAGTTAGAATTAGTTTATTATTTTGGTTGATCTTAGAGGCCAACTATTAATTTTAGTGAGATGACTGCCCAATCATTTTTCCTTAGTCATGCACATGAGATTAAATTAGTGAAATTAATTTTCAAGAGTTTTTCACTTTGATTACTCTTTTTTTTTTTTTGCTTCCAATTAATTTTGTTTACTTTTCATTCTAATTTTGTGATTTTCTTCAAAGCCTTCACTCAACAAATCATGATAAAATGTTTAGGATTGCATATGTTTTTATTTTTATTTAAGGTTAATTTGAGTAGACCAATTTCACCTCCGTAGGAGACGACCTTGGGTAATCAACTATAAGTACCTCATATACTTGTGAGTAGGATAGCCTAGGTATTTTTAAAACTTATTTAAGGCATCACAAAGAGATATCACTCTTTAACTTTATTGTTTTAGACGGTGGAACATAATTGGAAAGGAACATTTTTGTAAGAATCTTCCAAATAGTATTTGATGCAATTGATAATGCTTTTAGTTAGTACTTAGCTCAATCCTTTAATATGAATGGGTATAACTCATCTCTTCTCAAGAAAAAAGTGGGTTATTTCTATGAAAAATTATATATCATCTTAACAACACCTTTAGTCACTTTATTGGTCTTAATTATGTCAAAAATATTTAAGAAGTAGGGGATATGTGCATTGAGATCCTTGTTAAGTTATCCATCAAACTGTGTATTCAATTGAAGTATTTATATTACATTGGGCTTAATCTCACATTAGGGAGCATTTATCTCTATTCTTACAATACTCGTATGTTTTCTTATGAGACATAGTTTAGCAAAGTTTTTGTTCCAAATTTTATGTTATATTTTTTTTATGTATCTCTAACTTCTATTTGATCTACTTCTCTCAATTTAAATGTAATATTTTCTCAAGTTCTAGATCTTCTTCAAGAAATACAAATTGTTGACTTCTTACCATACACCATAATTGTCCCTGAAATTGAAGTAAATAAAAAGAAAGCAAAATAAAAATATAAAGAAAGAGAAGAAGGAAGAGAGAAGATGAGAAGAAGTCAACTCAACGTACTTCCTAGATCAGGAGTTTCCCAATGTTACTGCCTCCCGTTGTCCTTTCAATTTCGTATTTTTTGTTATTTTCAGTTTTATTATTTTATAGAAATGAAATAACAGCTGATGATAAGGTTTTTGGATGTTGATGATGTTTAAACTCACCTTCGAGGTTTTATCTTTGATTTAATAAAATCTTATTCTTTATGTGTTATTTGGATTTATTGTGATTTAAATATGGATGTGCATAATTCGATAATAAACTGAGAGGATGAATCAAATAAAAAATAATTAAATTAGACTAAAGAGAGTTAGGTGATTTAATAGAATAAGAATTAAATCAAATCGGTAAATTGTGCGAACAGAGATCTTGCATAGGTTTCCGATAGTTTATTGGACAACTTCATATCTAATTAGGGTCTTAGATAGGTTGTTAATTGATAAATTGCAACGTCCATAATTTGATTAGGGTTTATAATTTAGGGTTAAAGGTTATAACTCAAGAGTGAATAATCAACCCTAAGATCGTCTAGAACCAATAATGCAATAATTTATAATTGATTAGGTTAGTGTTAAAGATAAGTAAATTTTCCTTTCTCTCAATTGGTAATTCCGTAGGTTGATTATTGAGTGTGTGTTGCAACTGCTAAATTGTTAATATTTTTGTTATTGATTCTTGAATTGATTTGCTTGATTAAATTGAATCCTCATTTTAGTTCCAATACATTTTGAATTTTGTGAATTTTTATGGTCTTAAATTTTAGAATTAGATTATTCCTCCTCATGGGATCGACATCTTAGGTACTACGCGAACGAACCGTGCATTTGTGGATTATCAAGGTTAATTTTCAAAACTTACACACATCGTAACAACCCGATCAATGGGCATCCCCAAACTTGAATATGTCACAAACTCGATTTTCAACTTTTCCATAACTTGAATGATGTTTTTGAAACAAACTTTGTTGGAAGTTGATTTAATATATACACTGTCATTTTAAGAGCTTCAGTTCATAAGGATTTAAGAAGCTTAGATTTGTTAAGCATACTCAACACCATGTTTAGTAATGTTTGGTTTCTTCTTTCTTCTATACTATTTTGGTTTGGAGACCTAGGCACGATGTATTAAGTTATTATCCCATACTTCTGAAGAAACTTCGCAAGTAGACCAGGTGCTTATCCATTCTCAGTATATTTACCATAAAATTCTCCACCTACTATCTCATCTCACAATCTTTATTTCCTTACCGCACTGCCTCTCTACTTTCGTTCTTCGTTCCTGTTATGAAGCAAGTAGAGGTACATATATAGCGAGTAATCATCTGTATATGAGATAAAGTATTCTTGACCATACAAGTCCATTTCTGGACTAAAAATGTCTGTATGTATTATCTCTAATATATTTGTACTCCTTTTGGCACCTTTCTTTGTCTTAATGATTTGCTTTCCCTTTATGAAGTCCTGATAAACATCAAATTCAGTAAAATCCAAGGTATTAAATACTCCATCATTCACTAATTTTTTAATTCTTTTAATGGAAATATGTTCCAATGCTCATTCATAACACATCTTTTAATACTAGCATTATTATAGATATACGTTGTATTATGAAAAAAAAATCTTACAAATTAATTTGAAAAGGACTATCAATCACTGTACCATTCCCAACAAGATCAAATCCATGATATAATCCAAATGATGTATTTAAAAAGTTAAAGGAATAACTCAAAGGTACAAATCTTGAAACTGAAATCAAATTTCTAGAGAAACTTGGAATATAAAATATTCTTTCCAAATTGCAAAAAAAAAGTAGAATTCAAAATAATTTACATACCCCAACAACTTCCACAGGTGAATGCATCTTGTTACTTGAATAGATGCACCGTTCACTGCCCATTGGCTTCCTGTGGTTTAGAAGCCTTACAAGGTATTGAAAATATAAATTGTAAAATCAGAATCAATCCACCAAGTGCTATTTCTTCATAACAAACAAGTGAGATTGAAATACATTTCTTTATAAGCCAAACATTAAGTTTGGCACAATCCTTCTTTATGTGCCCTTTCTTTAACAAAAAAGACAATTGGAATTGAAATCTTTTTTTTTTCTAAGTATGGATTAGTATTTTACCCTTTCCTTTTTTTTTCTGGCTTGCCCTCTATTCCTTCCTTCTATAGCCATATATGCAATTTCACTTAATTCCATTACCAACCTACCTTCCTTTTGAACACACATGGTCAACATTTCATTAATAGACCATTTATCCTTTTGTACGTTATAAGAGATTTTAAAGCGTCCATATTGAGGTGGAAGGGAATTATGTAATTCACCAAGAAAGACTCAGACTCAACTTCAAAAGACCTTATTTGAGCTGTAATGTCCCTCATTTGCATAATGTGCTCAGTCATTGAGGTGTTGGGTAGGGTCTTATCTAAAGACTCAAAATGTTTATCAATAGCCTTCAATAGATCCCTAACATGATCACACACTCCAATAAAACCATGAATACTAGCATTAATTTTGGTCTGTATGAATTAGATCACTCCCAATTAATTATAATTTGTGTCATTTTGCTAGATATGATCCAAAGCACTTAATATACAATTTCTCATAACCAAAGATGTCATGGCTAATCTTCAATTAATTAAAACTATATTGATCACATGGCACCTCATTTTATGCAAAATATTAATAATAAATGTTCCACATAATCCTTTAAAGCTAATTAATCATGCATCGATATTATATATTTGCATAAAAATAAGCATATACATGAATTTAAATTCAACGAAGTTAGACTAATATGTCAAAGCTGAAATATTTATGGGTTCAATCTCTAAATACAATATAAACATAGGACACACTATAAATTATAATTTTTAGGGACTTATAAGAAAATATTTTGAATCCAAGACCATTTTTGTTATGATTTCGAAACAATTTGTTATTTACAACTATACACCTAAAGCAATCTGTGGGCCACGAAATACAAGGTCCTCTTTTCCAGAACTCATGTAAAGCTTTCCAATGATGAACCCCACGAAATAAATGGTTTTGCTTTGCCCTAATTCTTGCAAATGGAGTAAACAATTAAAACAAACTCAAAGTCAAAGCCTTTTATGGTGGCCCCATTAAAACTTTGCCAAAAAAATTGTTATGTAAAACCTCATAATCAATAAAGAATGAAAAACGCATGTAGTGTTCATTGTCTTCAACCTCCAGTCGAGTCAACTCAATTTGGATCCAACTCGTTTTACAAATCCAACTATATCTTCGCTTCTAAAACTTTATTTTTAGTTATGCAAAAGTCATTTTAAACAAAATTGAAATTCCTTTAAATATGCAAGATCAACTTCACAATATATTGACTCTATCAAAATCAATATTTGCAATAGAAAAGTCACCCATTTATACATATAATCACATAAATTCAATTACATCAAGGCAGAGGTGAAATTGGTATATACCAACTATAAGATATGAGAATAAACCATAGACATATCTATTACGATAAAAATGGAAATGCAAAATTTTAATCTCATCCCTCCCATCGTTGATGTTAAGATTCGATTAGGTGTGAGGGCTCTTATAAGCTTTAACAGATAAAATCAAATGGTGTGTACAAAATAATGCCAACACCATTTCCCATTTTTTATACCCTATGTTGTCTTCTCCTCAAAACAACGGGGGGAGACGGTTGGCAATGGACGTGAGGTTTCAAGAACAAAACCAATAGATATGACCCACCTAAATTGGGAAACTGCTTATGTTGCGTTATGTGATTAACCACCGCCGGACAACAATAAGGTCTTATCTTAAGTAAGTTTCCTGCATAGTGAGTCCATCATTGTTTACATGGTAGCACCAAATATCTAGAAGTTATCATATTAGTTGGAGTTGATGACACAATTTAACAAAAGATTAATTAATTTTTTAGAAAATATAAAGACCTCATACAATTTGTTTAAATATAAGAAATATTAGTAACTTTTGTCCTAAAATATGCCATGCAATAGCATTCTTAAACATCTTTAAACAAAAGAAAGAAGTGAGCCTTAGCGAGTCTCATGATTCATTGATTTTTAAGGGACGATTGGTTTATATAGGAAAATGAAAATAGGAATGAGAATGAATATAGTGAGAAATGAGAATGGATATTATTATTATTATTATAATGATTAGTTAAGAGAAATGAATGATTATTATTACCATTGATAGTAGTTAGTTTCTAAAAAAATATTGAAAAATACAAATTAATTATATTTAATTTAATTAATTATATTTTAATTAGTTATATTACAATTAATTAATTAAAATATATTAATTAATTAAAATAATATAATTAATTAATTACAATATTTTAATTAATTACATTGTAACTAATTAATTAATTATATTTTAATTAATTAAAATGTAATTAATTAATTATAATATTTTAATTAATTATATTTTAATTAGCTAATTAATTAAATATTTTAATTAATGAATGAATTATATTTTAATTAATTATATTGTAATCAATTAATTAATAATAATATTAGTTAAAGAATACAAAACTTTATTAAATCAGAAAAAACCAAGAATTGTTTTGGGTCATAGGGTAAGAATAAATAATGGTAGCAAAGCTACTACATTGAAGAACAAAGGATATTAGATGAATGACCCTCATTGTCTCATAACGGAAAAGAATGGAGTAACATTCAAAAGTTAGGAATGAAAGTATAAATCATCTGATCATAACTTTTTATTAAATTTTATTTTTCATTCCATACTCATTCTTCTCTTCTTGTACCTCCCAAATAAGTATACCAAGTAGTTAATAAATCGATGAAAGAATTCTGAGTGGAAATTTAGAATATTTTATCAATACGTGGATTAGAGTTCTTCTTATTCAACAATGATATTTCCTTAAAACTTTTTCAACAAGAAGCTTTTTCATATTAACAAGGACAGTTGTAAATGTTTACAATGCCGTAGTACCTATCCTACTAATGTCATCACAGTTTTTAACTTCCAGGAATTTAAGGAGCGATACTCTTTCACAAGTGTAACTAGACTTTTGTGTGTAACAATTTTTTATTTTTTTTATCAATGCAAATTTTATACCGAGTAGCCTCAATCTTAGCAGCAACTTTCGTAAGAACAGACACACGCGTGTAATTCTAAAGGCAGCAACTTTTGTAAGAACAGACACACCCTTCACGCATTTTGGATTCTGCTATTAGCAGGTGACCTTAGAGCCACCTAAAAAGTGTGAATCTCATGACAAAGACGTCAGATTGTTGAACAAGTAAAGTCTATGACTGACTAATTCGAATACAAATGGCCTTATCCTAATCTTTCGAAGCATTTTTGCAAAATAAAACCTAAGTACACAGGTACCTCATGTGTTGGCTTGGAAGTCACTAATATGATTTATTTGTTAAATTAAATAAGATAAAAGCAAGGAGATCTCTATACACAACCTTAGGCCCATCATATCAACCAATTGGATACTTTTTTATTATTTATTTATAAGTTTATGATCTTTGTTATCACACCAATTCGAACTTTTATAATAAAGTGAAGTCTTAAAAGATGTAACAGTACACAACCTTTATATAATGAGACGCTATTTCGAGTTATCCTACATAAGCCTATTGTAATTGTGATTAATTTAGAGGAAAATCCCTCCGTATATCCAGTTCTTTCCCAAAGCAGAAAACGTTGTATACATTCACTTCTCTCTCTCTCGCTCCCTTGTCCCCACCCATCCTCTTCCTCTGTTCATATGGCTACATTACTCGAGTCCTTCACTGTTCCTAGCTTCTCCGCTTTTCCTACACCAAAGACGTCTCCGATCACCTGCAGATCTGTCCGATTGCCGGAGCCCAGAGGCCTCAAACTTCTCTCTCTTTCCTTCTCCACTCGCTCACCCACTCCGATTCAGTCTCGGTCTTGTCGTGGACGGATCGTTTGCGAGGCTCAGGAAACCGCCGTTGAAGGTTTCAACTTCTCTTTCCTTTCTGTATTTTTCCTTTCTAACTTCTATTATTGTACATTTACTTGCTTTTTTTTTTTTCAATTATATTGTTCATCTGTTTTCGGCTTGTACAGTTATGTTCGGCCCGTCGAGTTTATGTAATGATTCCAGATACTGCTTTTATACATTGCCTTTTAGTTTGTAATGATTAATGCCTTCATTTCGGTAGTCGTCTTCTATTGCATCAACAACAGTATATGCA
>JANJEY010000005.1:51206132-51226658 GCA_024703695.1 Erythroxylum cataractarum
GAATTAAATGAGTTAAGATTTGAGAGTTTTAAGAGATCAATGTGGTGTCTGAATTGTTAGGAAGTGACATTGCACTAGAAGCGGTGAATTTGAGAAGATTATGATTGAAAGTGATGTTAGAATGGATGTAGGAACCGTTGGTGAGGCTTTAGAGGGAGTTTTGTATTACCTATATCTGTTAGACGGACTTTAGGTCCATTAAAGGGACCTTCTTGGGTCTGTGAGATCCCTAGCCTTGCTCATGTATGTTTAATGGACATCAAAACGAACCTTCTCAGGTCTAAAATGGCCCTCAATCCCCCTGTATATCAGTTAGGCGGACATGTATGTCTGTTTAACTGACATACATTGTACACAAGCTGAAATTTGCATTTTTTACCCTCTAAATGGAACAATCTCGCTTTGTAGTATTCATGAAAGTTGTAGATCTAGAATTCCTCTTTCTAAGCTCCAAGAATGACCTCAATCCAAGGTTTCTAGAGAAAGTTATGCTAATTGTCCCAAGATAGGTATAATATGATTAAGGATATAAACATGTTTGATTCTTTTGGACATAACTTCATCCTCCGACCTCCAAATGAAGTGATTCTTGAACCAATAGATTCCTAACATATTTTTATACCTCTCCATAAAAGTTGGCATCTATTGGTATTTATTTTCAAAAGATTAATGGAGATAAATTGAGGGAATTGATTGGAAGAGCATGAATTGGTTGTTTACTGAACATATTTCATTATTTTAATCATATCTTAATCTATAAAGCTCCGAATGAGATGATTATTGTTTCAAAACAAACTAGATACATGGAGATACAATTGTTTTGAAAACTTTAAGTGGTATTCGGGGGTTTGACTAATGTTGGCTCACCCTTGTGGTTTGAGATGTTATGAGAATGATGACTAAGGAGATTTCATCGAAATAACCCTATAGAGAAATACGCTCATGTCTTATGATATTCATAATGATAGTTGAGCTCCAAAAATGGGTCCAACAACTGCAAAATGGAAAACAAAGATTCCGCCATATCCAATCTAATCGGAGCATGGAGGAACAAATTAAAGACCATCCACCACAAGGGAACACTTAAGCATTATCAAAATGTGCTCAAGGATGGAGTCTTACCTCCGTCGGTCAAACTATTAATGATGGGAGCTAAAGTTTGGTCCATGCATTTAATAGGCTTCTTCTGGTCAAAGTGTCTTACATTTCTGCCAGCTAATGCTTGGGCAAAATCAAGATGGGGAAAGAAGGGACTTGAGAAAGCAATGTTCGGGGAAGACAGCTACAGTTTATTCAAGCTTGTCGATAGCACCAACCTCGATGAGATTATGGGGCAGGTCTGTGGCACATCGTAGGGCAACCCCTCTTCATCTAGAAATGGAGGCTGGGATTAGAAATGGACTAAGGTTAGATAGACACCTTACCACTATTGGTATAGTTCTATAATGTACCGATGGAGTTGTAGACCATTAAGGGTCTTAGCTATATGGCTTGCTCCTTAGATAAACCCAATTGTATGGATTCCCAAATTGTAATAACGGAACTACTTTGTTATGTTAAAATGTATGTTGAAGTATCAAAAAAGGTCTCCTTACCTGATTCACTTCCCATTCTTTGGCTGATTGACAAAGGTGAACTGGAGAAGCATGTCGTACCCATCTCCTATCCTTGTAAACCGACGAATGATAGCAAAGTCTGGAAGCCTACAAGTAAGATGTTTCAAACTAGATGACATAATGATTTATTAGATTCTGGTGTAGTTGATAATAAGAATGGTGCAATAAATGAAGACAGGGAAGTTATCTATGAATCACCCTTAACAGAGGCAGATAATAACATTAATGGTGTTGTTGAAGTCATTAATAGTGTGGTCAATGCCATTGAATGTGTAACGGTTGCTGTTACTAGTGTAGTTTCTGATACAGCCCATGTTGAGGCTATTAAAGATAACCTTCTTGCAGTGGATCAAAATACTAGAGTTGTTGATATAGGCATGCTTAATGACATTGTGGATGTAGTTAATGGTTTTCCAAATGCACAAATGGCTCAAGTTATAAACAATGATAATCAATTAATTAGTTTGAAGTCCGAACAAGTTGTTACAAATATTTCTCAGGAATAACCAGCCAACTCTTGATAACTCAAGTGCAGACGATGTGGAGAGTCTGACAATAAAGTGAATGATTTCACCTTCTAGTATTTAGAGTATTATCAGATAGATTGGGCCAATATTTTGTCTTTATTAGCAACTGTTGGACAAATTAAAAATCAGGGGATAGGGGTCATGTCTCAAAACCAAGCAGAGGACTATGATACTCCATTAGTGGTAGCTCATTTCCTTGACATCTCTGGAGATTTTTGCGTGCAATCTAAACCTACAAAACGGAAATCTGCAAGGAAGAGAAAATCAAATCTCAAATATCAAAGGGCTTCCCCAAATAGTGGAACATTAGGGGGGTTAAAGGACCCTCATAAACTAGAAATGGTAATTGAGCTTTTTTATGAGGATGAAACATCAATGGTGCCCATAGTTGTTTCTTGTTGTTATATATCTTGCAGACAGTTATACTATCTTATTTAGAGATTTTTTGTTTTCAGTCATATTGCAATATGATGGTAGGCTTAAAGTTATGAACTCATTGTAACTTAGATTTGGTTTTTACTATAATAAAAATTCTTTTTCATTTTAAAAAAATCCTACATAAGGAGTTCAATATCTACACTCCTTTTGTTACACTTTTGAAACTAAAATCTAGAGATTGAGGATTACAAAAGAATTTGTAATTATGAGTATACACATTCATAAATAATAACAAAAAAAACTTTTATTTGTAGCAGTATGGTGGACATAGAGATGGCAATGGGGTTGAAGAAGTGAAGTAGGGAAGTATAGTGGTTGATGGCTGTATAGGAGTGAGCTGGAGATAGTTACAATAAAAGTTGAAAAACAAAATGGATCAATTCAGTGAATTAGGGAAGTTTTCCCTTTAACAACCTGAGCCACTAACTATTTTGATGACTTAATTTGGGACCCAGGACATTTGATGGGGTAGTAACTTTTTTTCATTTTAAAATTCTTTGAGTATTACATGTTCCATTGAGTAAGTGCTTCGAAGCAAAAACAATGAAGGATCCCTGCATCAAATTTTAAATTTCAGAGATGATCAATGATTTTTGAGATGCCAAAAGAATTTCTTAATACATTTGTTTTCTAGCAAGGCACCTCTAACATAGTATGTGATGAAACTCAATCTTAACCAAATTTAAGGGGGGAAAAACAATTTTATTGTATAGGGTATATTTGGTTAGACGTAAAGTTTTTAATAGAATGGAATGGAATGATTTATAATGGAATGGCATGTAAATGGATTTAATATTAGAAAATTGTTGTTTGGGAGGGATGGAAAGGTTCATAATGTAATATAGTGAAATGTTGCTTAGATAAAGGGTTTATAATGTGATATAATATAAAGTTATTTATCATTTTACATTTCATCATAAACCTCCTAAATCGGAGTTTTTTCATTTTTACTATTTATAATGGAATGAGATGTAATATGAAACCCTCTTCTTCCATCTCATTTCATTTCGTTCCATTATAAATCCTCCTTTCAAATGATGGAATAATATTCCATTCCATTAACATAACCCCCAACCAAACATACCCATAGTTAAAAATAGGTGCTCATTAAATAAAATAATGAAGGTATAATTGATTTATAAATTATGTTATCATAAAACGACGTGATTTAATCAACTCTCTGAAGCATTATTGCATTATAATTTTTCTCCAATTCATCATTAAGAAACAAATTATTATAGAAAAATTAATTATGATTAAATCACAAGCATAATAAAATAATTATTATATTTTTGTTTTGATTATTTTAATAATTAATTTAAAAAAATAAAAAAAATAAAATAGAATATAAATTTAATTTATAAAATATTTTCTTTTTTATGAAAGAATCAACTATAAAACTATTCAAATATCCAATCTCTAATAGTATTTAATAAAAAAAGAACTTTAATTATTTTGGAAGAATCTTAACTTCTTCAAAGTATTCTTTTTTAATTACAATTATAATTAAAAATTAAATTATATTATTTACTTTAAATTGCCTCTTAATGGATTCAAAAAATCCTACATTAAAATTCTTTAGTAATTTAGACAAACTAATAGTGTAAAAATTACAATGTTTTAAAAATTAAACTGAAATTTAAAATAGTAAGATAAGAAATTTAAGGTTTAAAAAGTTCAATCAGTATTAAACTTTTATAAAATAAATTAAAAATTGAATAAAATTAAAGAATTTGAAATATGATTAAAAAAGATTATTCTTAATTTAAAGTTTAATTAAAAAAGACTGTTAAATAAAAATTAATTAGTTTATTTTGGTTTATAAAACTGATTAGTTTGCAAAAATCTACATATTAATTAATAAACTGATCAGATTTTAACAAACAAATGTTATTAAAGTAAACTAAGTTAAAAACCAACTCAAAAACAAAAAGTTAGTTGTTTTAAAATTTTATGATTGAACCATTCGAACTGGTTCAATTTTTTAATCATTCATAAAAAAATTCCTTCTCTAATCTTACATATTCAAATTTTTTAATTATTGATAAAAAAGATGCCTTCTTTAATCTTACATATTCAATAAGGTAAACGATGCATCTAAGGCTGAAGCCCAATTTAGTGGTTTGTTTTACTAATGCTCTGACTCATTTTGTTTTACTAATGCTCCGACTCATTCTTACAGTCCTCAAGATCCTACTTGTTTTACTCAATGAATCTTGTTTTGTTTATGATAATAATATAAGATTAGGACTTGTGTCTTTTTTCCCTTTCACCAAAAAAAAAATAAAGATTCATCACAAAATCGTCTGCTGCCTAATTTGACAAATTTGAGATAGATTTAGGCATCAAAGATTCATTTCAACTCTATATTGCAAACATGAAACAAAAACTAAAGACTTGAAGCAGAAGTGAATCACCGAGACATAATCAAATTTGTTATTACTTTCTAAATATACTATTCTACTTAGCCTTGCCCTTGACATCACTTTAAATCTTCTAGTGGTCTATATGACTACATAATTGTTGGTCTATAGTATCCTACTTTGGTGAGTTACATTGCTACAATTTGTAACTAGTTACTAGTTTTGTAGTTAAAGGGCATTTTATATTGTTAGCTAACGGTGCATGTCAAGTGCATTGCAAAATTTACTTGACTCTGCATACTAAAATTTGTAATTATGGTGAGTCGAGATCAAATCCATAGGGAACGTTCGGTTAATTTCCGTAATGAAATGAATTGATGCAAGGAAAATAGAAAAGAGGTTTTTAGATTTTTAGTAATTTAGAAAATAAAATAAAGAAAACTATCGAAAAAAAATTAAAACAAGTGATCGAAAATGATTAAACTGTCGAATATATGTAAGGTCCGATTTTAGGTTCAATCTTGGCCTAAACACAATCAAGCATATTTTCATCATCCTAATGTCTTTACAACTCTCTTCGAACTATTAATCTGAGACTAATAGAATGCTCTACTAATCCCGATTTTCCTTTAGGTTTTGTTTAATCAAGATACGATTATTAATTAAACATAACTACCAAATAACATAAGATATGATCTCTAGATTTAATTTGGCAACCTGTATTATGATGTAGAAAATGATCAATATAAGCTGTAACCTCACACATTTAGTTTATCTAACCTAAGTTTTGTTGTTTCTAACGATACGAGATTATTAGATGCTACTCACAAACATCAAAAGTAATGATTATGGATTACATTAAATGTTTTAGCAATAGATTTGAAATAAAACAATCAAAATAATGTATTAAAATCATTCATCCCAAAACCTGATCACTAGATGCTACCATTTCATGCTAAATTTGCTGTCATTTTCTGCTCAATTAGATCGATGCTTTTGCATGGCAAAACATGCACGTGCTGCATTGCTTTCTATGATTGTTCTTCTTTATGCTCTATTTTCTTGTCTTCCTCTTGTCTTTTAATTTTCTTCTTCTTGCTCCATAAAGACAAGTGAATGTTAATCTTCAGAAAATGGCCTAAGTATCGTGTTTTTGACTCACTTTAACTTCTTTACTTCTGAATTATGCCTAAAATCACATATGAGTCAAATTGAGTATCTTAAGCATTTCTAAGACATTAATTAATAAGTGTAGCATATCAAATGAATCAAAATTTAAACACATATCATTAGCTCAAGGCTTATGATTAACGATTTTAATGATAATTGTATAATATTTCAAAATTTAAATAAGATTTATTTCATTGCATAATTAACGGTCTTATTCTTAAAAGAAAATAAAATCATAAGAAATATGCTTTCTTTCTTGCAGGAACCTTCATTATAAACTTACCTTATTAGAAATGACTTATCTGAAAGGATCCTACAAATTATAAAGGTCATATATTAACCCCGTGATTATGGAAAAAAATTTAGCAAAGATGACGTCGAAGTTATTCAGATTTAAATATACCCAATTGACTAAGGATGCATGATGAAGCAATGGGTAGATAAAGAAATTGACTATTTAAGCAAGAGCAACAACACTTGTAGGGTAACAAACATATTTAGACTTTTTGAGTAGCATCTATATTCTTGAAAATCATATTGTTCTTATTGTGCCTTAGAAAGTGAAATGACTCTATAAAGACAGAAATTGTTATTTGAGAACTTATTTTCGATTTTATATTTTTCTGTGAGCTTTTAGAAGCTTGTTATACACTTCGATTGTAGAAGGTCAAAGAACCTTAAAACATATGTACTCGTAACCTTTGAGAGGCTCCTAAAATTTAATACTCAGATTTTTGTAGTGAAACACTTAAGGATACTTGAGGATTGAACGTAGGCTGAGTTGTAAGCCAAATCAGTATAAATCGACTACGTCTTTCATCTATCTCTCTCATTATCTTTTATATTTCTACATTATATTGTGTGTGTGTTCATTTTAGCAAGAGCTCCTTCACTTTTATAATAGGTCCCTTTTGTTTTCAACTTGTTGACAATTCCTTTCAGTTTTAATAGGTGCCTTCTGTTTTAAAACTATTTTAACAAAATTCATCATTTAGTAGGCTCCTTCGTTTAAGCAAGGTCCTATCCTATAAATGGATCCTATCGCCTAACAGAATCCCGTTGTTTAAAAGACTTTATCCTCTGATAGGCTCCTACTATTTTTATTCAATAACTAGGATCCGTTTATTATATAAATTAAAAGAACTTGCAAAATTTTTATAAGTGAAACACAATTCACCCCCTCTTGCGTGTCTTTTCTTTATCATTTGGTATTAGAGACAAGTTTCACACTTTTTTTTTTTACAATATATGATAGATCATGGCAAACACCTTGAGAAGTTTTGAAAGACAATTCATCTCAAAGTTAATTCAATAGAAACAATTACTCATATTGGAAAGAGAGAATGACCATATATCTCCAATATGTAGTTATCGAAGAATGGCAAGGAATTAAAGTTACAACTACAATTCCCACTTCTGATAACGTAGAAATATGAACTGATGCTGACAGGAGAAATGCACAATTAAATGTTAAGACAAAACATCAGCTGATATATTTATTGTCTCCAGAAGAATATGCAAAGATATCCTACTATTCTACAGCAAAAGAAATATGAGACAAACTACAAGTCACATTTGGAGGAACAAATAAGGTAAAGAAGCATATAATAAGTCTTTTTAGTGCATCCATACGAAACTATCAGCATGAAACAGGGAAAGAACATAGATGAATTCTTCAAACACTTCAATAACATCATCACAACCTTAAAGAACTTAGGAAAGATATATCCTAATGATGAGCTTGTAAGAAGATTATAAGGTAACTAATAAAGTAATGGAGACCTAAGGTGACAACTCTAGAAATGACAAATGATCTAGACAATATTTCACTCGACTAGCTAAGAGGAAATCTAATGATCCATGAAACCGAGCTTAGACGAGATGAAGGATCCTCCTATAAAAAAGGAATGGCACTAAAAACAACTGACAGATCAAACGGTGATGAAAGTGGCACCGAGTTACAAATAGATGGAGATGATAAGTTCAAATTTATGGTTAAAAAATATGCCCGCTTCTATAAAAAGAAGCTGATGAAGAAAAGAGAAGTAAACAAGAAAGTTGCAAACAACAGATTCCTATCAAAATATAGTGGCAGTAATAACAACATACAAAAAAATCAAATTATATGCTATCACTGCAAGAAGCCCAGACATACAAGACCAGAATATCCTCTTCTTTCAAAGGACAAATCAAAGAATAAAAAATGTAGAAAGCAAGTGATGACTATAGCTTGGTCATACGAGGATTATGAAAACTTTGATTAAGAAAAACCAAAAGAAGTCAGCAACATTTGCTTCATTGCTGAATTACGAGGCAATGAGATATATTATTCTGCCTCTGGTATTGAAGTTAATGAATTGAAAAATGCATATCATAACTTGTATGATCAGTAAAAAAGGTTGACAATAAAGTATTTCGAAGAAGTTATTAAGTCTAAGAGAAATGATGCATCTTTGAAGAGTAAGATTAAATTATTAGAATCTATGAATGAGAATTTGGGGACCAGGAATATGTCTCTTGAGGTCGACTATTAGTAAAAGTTTTTTGAAAAGAAAGTTCTGGAAGAAAATATAGCTAAGTTGGAAAATATGTTACTAAAAAATGATTATGGTAAGGTAAGACAATTAGAAGAAAAATTCGCCACCCTAAAACTTGAAAAGGAGAAAAGTGCAAGAAAAATCTTATCTTTAGAAAAGGATCTGGAAAATTTAATTGATGGAAGGAAGAATCTTGATGCATTACTTGGTAGTGGTAAGCCCATTTTGGTAAGGTCGGAATAGGATACAATGAAAATAACAATATTAGGCCATATAATAACTTCTTTGTTAAATCCAGCAGCAGTTATACCAACAACAACAGGAACCTGCTAAATGGAAAAAATCATAAAACTATCAGTCATCTGTTTTGTGCGATTACTGTGTTAAACATGGTCACATTAGTGATTCTTGTAATTTTCATAAAAAGAAATTATCTCAGATGTATGTTTGAGACCGAAAGGTCAATCTACTAACCTAAAGAACCTAGAAAATTTAGGTACCCAAAATGAGATTATGTTTTCTGTTGATATGTTTCAAAACGGTGATAAAGGAGAATCAATGGATAGTTGATAGTGGTTGTTAGAGACACATGATAGGTGAAATATCACACTTTAACTACACTAAAAGAAAAGACGGAGATAATGTTGTCTTTGCAGATAAAAATAAAGCAAAGGTCATCAGATTGGTAAAATTGGTAATTCTGACTCTACTTCTGTTAATAACATTCTATTTGTGGATGGTTTGAAATATAACCTATTGAGTGTGAGTCAACTATGTGACAAGGGTTACAAAGTCATTTTCTATACATCTTATTATGAAAATGTTGATATTCATAATGATAATGTTGTGTTTGTTAGTTATAGAAATTAGAATATATATTGTGCTCAACTGGAAGACATGTCCTCACAAAATGTTAAGTGTTTTGTCTCTTAAAAAAGGATTTGTTTATCTAGCATAGAAGATTTAGACATGCCAGCATAAGCATCCTATCAAATTTTTCCAAAAACAAGTTAGTAAGAGGACTACTGACCTTAAAGTTTGAAAGCAATCAAGTTTGTGAGGCTTGTTTAAAAGATAAACATGTTAGAACCAGCTTTTCTCCTAAAAATATTGAACCAAGATTTATTTGATCCCACTAGGACTCAAAGTTTTGGTGGTAAACATTAAGATTTTGTTCTAGTAGATGATTACTCTAGATTTACATAGGTTTATTTCTTATCAAATAAGGATGATGCTTTTGAAGTGTTTGAGAAGTTTTGAAGAAAAATTTAATTAGAAAAAGGGTACTGCATCACTTTAATTCGGAGAGATCATGAAGGACAATTTGATAACAGAAGGTTTGAATAATTATGTGAAAACAATGGTATAACTCACAACTTCTTTTTTCCAATGATCCCCCAGCAAAATAAAGTTATAGGCAGAGAACAAAACTTTGGTTGTTATGTCTAGGACCATGCTGCATGAAAGTGGACTACCTCATAGATACTGGGCAAAAGTAGTATCCACGACATGTTATGTCCTTAACAGATATCTTATAAGACCTATTCTGAACCCTATGAGCTATGGAAATGAAGAAAACCAAATGTTGTTTCCTTTCGACCATTTGGCTACAAATGTTTTATGCTAAACAATGGAAAAGAAAACCTTGGAAAGTTCGATGTGAGATTAGATGAAACTATTTTCTTTGGCTACAATATTGCTAATAAAGGATTCAGAGTTTATAATAAAAGAATAAAGAAGATAAAAGAATTAATATATGAGGTATTTGATGAAACACTACGTTTGACAACAACAATTGACTCAGATGATGAAAATCACCCTTTAATTCCTAAAAATATATTGGAGAATTAAACCACTCCTAGAATACCTTCAGAATCACAAATCAAGAAGGCACCTCTGAAGTTAGAACATAGCAGACTCCTTTATCTCAATAGGAGCCAAACAATGAAAAACACCAAGAGAATGAGGAGGTCTTGATACACATCAATATATTACTGGAGATCCCTCTGAAAGTTTAAGAAAAGGTTATCGTTCAAGAACAAATTTATGGCTCTCATCTCACAAATAAAACTAAAGATCATTGAAGAGGCCCTTACTAGTGAAAAATGGGTTTCAGTTGTGAAAGATAGATTGAATCAATTTGTCAAAATCAAAGTCTGAAATTTTGTACCTCGTCCTTAAAACAAGTCAATCATTGAGACTTGATGGATATTTCGAAACAAACTTAACAAAAATGGTAAGGTGGTAAGAAACAAAGCTAGACTTGTAGATTAAGGTTATAATTAACAGGAAGGTATTGATTTTGATGAAACTTATGCACCTATTGCTAGATTGGAATCAATTAGAATTTTACTTACCTTTATATGCTATAAAAACTTCAAGTTGCTCCAAATGGATGTTAAAACTACATTATTAAATGGTAACATTAACGAAGAAGTATTTGTTAAACAACTCCCAGGTTTTGAAGATGAAAACCTTCTGGATTACGTGATGAAGTTATCCAAAGCTCTGTATGGTTTAAAGCAGCCTCCTCGAGCATGGTATGAGAGGTTAAGTAACTTTCTAATTGAGAATAACTTTAAAAGAGGAAAGGATGATAAGACCTTATTTATTAAAAGAAAGGAGAATGATTTGCTCATAGTGAAAATATATATTGATGACATAATATTTAGTGCTACTAATCCATCCTTTTATGAAAAAATCTCAGCATTAATGTAGGAGGAGCTTGAAATGAGAATGATGGAGAGTTATCATTCTTTATCGGATTACAAATCAGACAAACAAAAAAAAGGAATCTTCATCAGCCAAAACAAATACACAAAGGAACTCATCAAGAAATATCATTTTGAGAATGCCAAACTGATTAGTACTCTAATGTACACTAGAACTAAACTCGATAAAGATGAAGAAGGCAAAGCTATAGATGAAACAAAGTATAGAGGAATGATTGGATTACTACTATATATTACAAGCTCAAGACTAGACATTATGCTTAGTGTGTTTCTTTGCGCACGCTTTCAATCAAATCCAAAAGAAAGCCATCTTCAAACAATTAAAAGAATCTTTCGATATCTCCACAAAACTATGGATTTTAGACTATGGTATCCAAAAATTGATTCATTTGACATAGTAGGCTATTGTTATGCAAATTATGCAAGTGATAAAGTTTACTGAAAAAGCAAAAGTGGTTACTGTCAATTTCTTAAAGGATGTCTGGTATCTTGGTCCTGCAAGAAGCAAAATTGCACAACGCTTTCGATGACTAAAGTAGAATATACAACAATTGCCAACTATTGTGCTCAAATCTTATGGATGAGGCATCAACTACAAGATTTTTCTCTAAACTTTTCTTATGTTCCTATATTATGTGATAATACAAGTGCTATAAATCTTTCTAAAAATCATTCTAGAACTAAGCATATAGAAATCAAACATCATTTTTTTAGAGATCATGCTTTAGAAGGATCCATTGATTGTTTGTATGTTAATACTAAGAATCAAGTAGCTGACATTTTCACCAAGTCACTCTCTGAAGGTAGATTTTGCGTGTTAAAAGTTTGCTATGTGCAAACTCTCTGATATTATTTTTGCATTAAAATTTTCTGCTACTTGTCTTTGCATTTCATTTAGCAGGCTCCTTCTGTTCCGATTCATTAGAAACTCTCTCTTGGTTTGGTACGATCCTTAGAGTTTAGAAGGCCTCTTCATTTTAAAGGGATCCTCTCGATTTGATAGAGCAAGATTACAATGTAATAAAAAATTTTCTTTGCTTCGTCGTTTCAACATTTAAAGATGCATGGAAAGTTCTAACAAGCAACTGTATGGATCTATCAGAAGATATGCAAACAATCACACTTCCTTTATTAGGGTCCGATCATTCATCTTCATACGAGATCAACACTTAAGAAATGACTAATATACCAAAAATAGACTTCTCTCCTCTACTCACCCTCATTGTTATTCGAAGCACCGCTCTTGATTTCTCTACATTACAATTCTTTGTTTTCATCTCAAATCTTCTAAAACTCATCCATCACTCTTACTATGGCACGAACTAGATCAAAAGGACAAGAAAAACTCCAACTTCTACTAATAATCATGGTAAAGCTCATGTTAATGAACCTATCTCCTCTAAGCCCCAAGTATCAGAAGTGCATTGAGTTATAAATGATGATGATTTAGATGAAGAACATTCTCAGTTGATTAGACAACCACGAATAAAAGAAACTCTTACAAAATAAGACGAGAAAATTTTTGAGCAAAAAGAAAAACCTGATGTTGAAAAGAAAGAGGAAGAAGAATCCAAAAAAAAGAAATAAAGAAGGAAAAGCGCTTGTGACTAAAGAAACTATTGGTAGAAATAAGTTGTTTCATGAAGAGATGATTCCTAAAGAAAAAAGGGCAAAGAAGATAAAAATAGCTACACAAAAAGGAAAGACATCAATGTCACCAAAAATGTTTCCATCAACGGAAGCTGAAGTTCACTATAAAATGAAGTACAAGAAAAGAAAGGTGGTTGTTGGGCGAATCTTGGCTCCCATTATAACACCGAACTTTTTGAGCCCTTTGGTGATTATTCTATATTTCGAGATACTACTTTATATTGATATGTACATGGTTGTATATGATTTCAAAGATGTATTACATATGCCAATGATTTATAATGTTATATGTCCTTACATTAACATAGAGTTAATCGGTAAGCGAAATCTTGGAGATTTCCAACATATAAGTTTTTAAGTGTGAAATACCGAATCCATTGGATGGATATGACCATGGTGGTTAGACATGATTTATAGACTTATTGGACACTTAGAAATTTTATTTGGAAAAGTTGATGTGCATAAGGGCTTATTTGCAAATTGTTAAAAGTGAAAGGACTTAAATGTAATTTTTCAATTCTTGGAGGACCAATATGTAATTTTATAAAGTTAAGGGGCTTATTTATTATTTCCAAAAGTCCAAGGACCAAAATAAAAATAAAAGTTTTGGTGATTCCCAAACTTTGGGCTTAATTGCAAATTTAGGGAAGTTTGGAGGGTAAAATGGTAATTTCATACAACCTAAGGGCAAAAAGGTGATTTCACCATATTTTCGTCAAAGAGGGGTCAATATTCTAGACCCTTCTCCATGTAAGGTCGTGCATCCTATTAGTAAAGACTTAAAACACTTAGTTTTAATTAAAAGAAAGGAGAAGAAAGGAGAAAAGAAAGGAAGAAAAGGAAATTTTGACCTTGACCATCATCACAATTCACCCTTCTTTTTGGTTTTTCAACGTCAACCAAGGTTTTATAAGCTAATTTGGGGTCAAGAAACTCAAATCTATCATTATACTTGAGAAATTCTCAAAGGATTTGAAGATATCACTAAAGAAAGTTTTAGGAAAATTTTGTCTCATCTCTCTCTACATTATGATTTTGAGTTTGGTGTTAAGATATGTTGTTCTCCATGATTGAATATCCATGAAACATGGTTTAGATGAATGAAATGTGTCATGGAGAGGGTTCTTTAAGTCAAAACCAAAATTGTTCCCTTTTGGAGAAAGTTTGTGAAATTTTGAATATCTTTTGAAATTGATAGTCTAAATGAATCTTGGTGTTAATTATACATGTATGATGTGAATTGATGATGGAGAATGAAGAAGATGTGTGTTGGTTAAGTTTAGGTCAAAATGATGGAAAAGAGGTGGATTAATGTAATGAGTTGTACAATTGCTAAAATGTAGCTTAAATGAAGGAAATTGGCTGGAATGGAGTGGTGGAATGTATCATTGATTGGAAGCATTTACTATATGCCATGATAGGAGCATGAATTATTATGATAAAGTCTTGGAAATGTGACTTGAAAATCATGCACATTAGGTGTTTGATAAAATTCCTAAGCAAACTTGGCTTAGGATTTAAGGCTTTATAATGGTATACATTAGAAAACACTTCCATGTTTACTTAGAGTAAAATTGAAATGTTGCCTAGATTGATGAATAATGGCCTAATATGCTTGGATAAAGACGTGTTTAATTATGTTATGAGATGAGTAAGTTTGGATTAAAGGCATTACATGCCTTAGAAAATGCAAAAGAGAAGTTAATGTGATGATGTATAAATATGAAACTTATGTTTAAGTAGTAATTTCATTGTATGTCTTTTTATGTATAAAGGCTCCATAGTCAAGAATTAGGGAGCTCATACCGAGGATTGTTGAAGTTAAGAGAGAGTATATCTTCTTTGAGGTGAGTTGGGGAGACCATATTTCTTAAATAGGATTAGAACATCCTAAGACAAGTATGATGACCAGTATGTGAATTTTGAATCCAGGCAACGTGTGGTAGACTTGAATTTTAAATAGATGCTAATATGCTTAGGTATTTAATAAATGATATTGTTTTTAATAACCCTTTGCATTTAGAGTGCAGTTGTTGCTTTTATTATATATTTTGAGAAATGATATTGTTTTCCGCCAATCTAAACTTCGAATGTATGGGACAACATTTTATTTTCTAAAACTACATTTTTTAACATCTTTGCATTTGGAGTATAAAGGATGGGTTTTATTTCATAGGATAATGTTTTGAAATTTACATATGCATAATCGAGTCATGTATGATGCATGTTTTTGTTCTCTTTTGGCTTAGAGCCATGGCATGGTTTTATTTTATTGGTTGGACTGATAAATAAAGGCATGATGCCTTATTTGATTTTATACTTAATAATTGTACATGATTTGTTTTGTGATTGGTGAGAAAACGATTAGCCAATCATGTATTAGGTACAACTAATTAAGCGACTGTCATACCTTTGACGTTGGTACATGAAAGTAGAGTCATTGTGTCGACACCTCTCTATGGAACTCGCGGGTGATTCCACACGTAGGGTCTAGACATCGACGAGGTTATCACCTAGGGTCATGACGTTCTTGTCGATTGTAGTTTGGTCTTACCACGGATGAAAGTCGAACCAACACTGAGTATCGGTGGGTGTGCACATTAGTTTGGCCAACTAGTGGTGTCACACATGATTATTTTGGCTTATCCTGATATTGGTTTTCCTATTGATATTTAATTTATACATATGATGTTTGTATGCTTTTGTGTACTGGAACTACAACCTATATTCACTGGATGGGTGAGTTAATAGACTAGACGTATATGGTTCCTAACCAGTATATGTTGAGTCATAGATTGGGCCTACGTGTTTTCTATGTGATATATATTCACTTCATAGGTTATCCACATCGTCTCAGTATGAATCGAATTCTATTTGTGATATATGTTTTTCCTGCTCACTGAGTACCTATTGTACTCACCCCCTTCGCTTTCCAACCATGCAGGTTAATTTAGTGAGTTTGAAGCTCTGAGTGGATCGTAGGTTCTTTTGACATTTTCAGGGTATTACTATATGTGGGTAGTTTCTTAGTTTGTACTTTTATGGTCTAATGGCTCATGAACTATGTTCTTGTAGATATGCTTTATGATTTTGTAAGATAACTTTTGATTGCCTTGAGTTTTATAAATAACTTTATTTATGAATCTTTTGATATTGTTGTTAAGATTGCCTTGAGTGGACTTTAAAGTCCTGAAGTTGTGGTTGGATGTGAATATAGAAGTGTGTTTGAAATTTTTTGTAGCTTTTTGAGATTTTTAAAACAAAACCGTTGTGCTGTCGGAATTTAAAAAAAAGAGAGAAAAGAATAGATATTTAGTTTACCTTGTATAGTCGAATTAAAGATACCGTTAGTGTCTTTAGCCCAGTTATGCGACGGTTATCATGGGCTCGATGTGGTATCGGGTCATGACAAATTGTGTTGAATCATTAGGGGGATTAAATGACTTGAGCTTGTGTGATTGTTACCTAGATTAATCTATTTTCCTTATTCGTGATACGACCATCTTACTAAATCTAGAGATCTTTTCTAGGTTCTTCGATTGCTAAATTTAGTTAAAGAGTTTATTTTGATTGAAAATGACTTAAGAAAAAACTAAGGTTAATAGAGCTTATTGTTAATCTAAGATTAATAGTTACAAGCAAAGGTATGAAGATAATAATATAATGAAGTATGTTTATTTGTGTATAGGCTGAGAATGAACCGAGGACCGAATTCCAAACCTATTCACCACTTTTATCACTTTTTGATTGTTTTCTTTAATTTCCTTTTGTTTTAATTTCAATTTATTTAATTAAACCAACCAAACCCCCATAACCTAAACACTGATTTCTTTCAATGCAAAAGCTACATAAACACTCCCTATGGGTACGATCCCTTCTTTTCAAGAATTTTGGTGTTGTTTTCGGGGAGAGTGTGTGTGTGTGTGTGTGTGTGTATATGTTTGGTTATGATTATTTTTATATTTTAATCTTTACACATTTTCTAGTTTTCGTTTATGGTAGCAACAAGAACCATTTCAACATCTTTTAGGCTATCTTGCAACTTCATGTCCTTCTCAACTTCAACACATATTTGAGAATAACAAAGCCTTTTTGTTTTAAATGTTGGAGAATCAAGACAATTAGGTTTGCCAATTGCACTGGCTAAATAGTTGAGTTCTTGTATGGTCCAATATTCCAAGAGAATATTATGAAAAATGGTCCAGATTAGGAAGACTTCAATTCCATTTCTAGCTAACTCCAAGCTAGGTTTTCATCTTTTTAAACAACCTTGGCTACCTTGCTACATGACATGGACCTAGTTCTAGTGTCTCATGTAAGTTTTCTTCTGAATTAAAATTAAAGAAAAGACTGTCATCTTCTATGAGTAAAGTTTTCATTAAACCTTTTTTTACCCTTTCTGGTGATCGCCTAATTATTAAATAGTGGAAAAGAAAGGCATTCATTGTAGAAAAAACCCACAAGGGTGGTAGACTAAGAAGAGACAGTTGCTTGAAAAAGTTGTTTGGGAGGAGTGATTGTTAGATTTGTGTTCTAAAACTGAATAGGAAACAAGAATATATATTTTCAATGTACTAGATTTCATGTTGATGAAATAAAGGTACATGTTAAAATATTGTCACATGATGTGACAGCCTCGACGGGAAATAAGTTTATTTGAAATGTATATTATGAGGATAATATAAATTTCATGAAATATAAATTTATTTATAGCCCAAGCCCAAAATAATTTATTTTAACAAATGAAGAGAGAGAATAGATGTATTATTATAGCCATCAAATTTGCGACAGATTTTAAGGTGATTTTGAACAGGAATTTGAAACAGTAAACGATAACCATTCTGGACAAATGACCTATCAATTTTATGGTCCTTGAAGTGTAGAATCTAATGGTGAAGGTCTCAGGTCATTTAGAGTTCGTTAGAAGAAGTTATCACTATTCTAGTACCAAAAGGTCAGGAATTAAGCATGTTGTTTCAAACCGTTCTTGATTTAATTGCCATAAATAGTATGGGAATCTAAAGAATATTTTTAGACTATACGGTTTTTACAGATCTGGTCAGACTTGGATATAGGTTTTGTTCTTGTTAGGCATTGTTCTCTCTCATAACTTGTTAAAACAATTATCGATTAAGTAATCGATTAATAAACGGGCGAGGAAGCTAGGCGAGGATGAAGTGAACGCTAGCACGAACTCGGCATCCTTCTTATTTCAGATTCAAGGCGAACCGAAGATGAATGCAACTTTTTAAGAGACCAAAGGTATGGTTTAACAATTCCTCTTGTAGGAATATAAACTTGAATGTGATGCAAACAAAATACAAGAAGAATTAGCAATACTAGAAACGATCCTTATTGTTATCGGATTTAAAATTTTTAAAATTTACCCGATCCACTTCATGAAATCCCTTCAATTGGTATCAGGGCTTTTTATTTTATTATTTCTAATTAGACTTTTTATTATGTAATTTTTATTACATATGTGCTTAATCAATTGTTCTTTTGTATTGTGATTCTAAAGGATTTGGTATTGAATTTGTTTTCGTTTTTGTAAAATTGTCATAGGCTTAAAGGTTACTTATTTTTGTGTTTTCTAAAATTATTTTATCAATGAAAGAAGATTATAATAGAATTATTATGTAGATTAAATTCTCTAGACAGATCTATAGAGTAAAACAAAAATAAGAAAAATAGAAGGTTGCTGGATTTTTCAGCAATAGTGTCTATTTTAAGCTCAATTCCAATAACGATATCTCTGAATATGATTGTCGTTTTTAAATGAAACTAGTTTCAAAATTTAGATAATAAAGTCTAGTTTTGAATAATGGAACTTGTCTATACAAGAGTGTCACGGTTTTTTGTGACAAAGACAAAATAAGAATAGTGCGCAGTTTTATTTGTTGATTAAAATAAGATATCGCTAAACGGTTTGTATTTTCTTTTAAATGATTAAAGGATTACTTTGCAAACCATGGTACAAATTATTATTGAATTCTTACAGAGAATTATAAATCATTTTATGGGATTTAAATGATTTAGAGAATCGCAATTACTTAAGAAAAGAGAATTGATTAAAGGGTACAAAATTGTGCGTCGGCATGCAATTTCTGTTATAATATTGTTTTTGCAGGGAACCGAGTTTGTATGTCTCTTTCTTATGCCATGTGTGATTGTTTGATTGTAAGTAGTTTAATAAATGATTATTAATAGGCTTAAAAGGTAATTTTGTATAGGATTCCTTTTATTTAAATCATATGCTTTTGTGAAAATGAGAGGAGTTCCTAATAATTGCACTTAGCAAATTTTTGAAAGGATTCAAAATAATATTTAGGATTGCATATTTATTTTATGCAAATTTTCATGCAATGGTGCAAGAAGACCTACCAAACTATAATCTCTTATAAATGTCCAACGAAAAATTGAGTTTTTTTTTCCTTCTCATTTTATCCACTTTAAGCTAAGGATTATTAATATGCATGAGTGTAATTTTTTAATCTTTAGAAATTGTGGAATATATTTGGATATATTATCAGGCCATTGGTAAATGGATTAGATGTGAGGCATTTAGTACATTTATTTTATGGAGATAGTGTAACCTAATATATTGACCAATAAGATGAGTTTGCTTAATGAGCAGTCAAGATCTAGGCTTGAAGTCTCAGGAAAATCGTTTAGTAAGAAAATGTTTTCTTAATAAACAACAAGAGTCATAAGGTTTAGAAAATTGCAAATGATTGCAAACGAATTTTTCTAAAGGTTATGATTAGTAAAGGATTACTTACCTTGAGTTTATAAATCTGATAAGGTCGATTTATTTATGATGGGATCTTGAATATACTGTGTAAAGGACTTTGCTATAAATGCAGTATGAGATTTTTTTAAATCTCTTTACATAAATATTAACATGAAATCCTTTTTGATTTTATTCTAGAATGGCAAACAATGTACTTATCCGATCAATACTTGAAAAGTTCCCATTGGAGGGTGATGGTTCCAATTTTCTCGATTGGGAACTAAAACTCCAACTTATCATCAGATCGGAGGATCTTGTAGATGTGCTGGAGCAAGATGCACCAGTACTTGGTACAAATCCCTCTGATGAGGAAAAGGCCGCCTTTGAAAAGTATCGCAAGGACGAACTGAGCGTTCAAGGTCTCATGTTGGCAAGTATGGCGACTGAACTTACTCGTAAGTTTATTAACAATACTCCAAGAGAGATAATTGAGCGTCTTTCTAAAATGTTCCTGGAGAATGCTCGTAAAGAGCGTTCAAAGATCACTCTGGCATTCACGAGATGTAACATGACGGAAGGATCTTCCGTCAACCAGCATATGTTGAAAATGCTGGGTTATCTCGAGAAATTGGAGAAGCTTAATGCTCCAATGCACCCTGACTCAGCTGAGGATATAATCCTTGGTTCATTGCCTCCATCTTACAGAGATGTAGTCATGCATCTTCACTTGCGTGAAAAGGCAATGACCTTGGATGAGATC
>JANJEY010000005.1:51242746-51268002 GCA_024703695.1 Erythroxylum cataractarum
AACCACTTCACACCAATCCACTTTGACATTTCTCTGTAACAACCATTCTCTACAACTTTTTGTTGTAAATAAACCTTGCAGATGGTTTCTCTAAATATATTTGTCAGATATCAATAAGTTAGGGGAGTAGTTGGGTTGTACGCAGTTAATTTCTCTAAAAAATTTCATCCACTAACCCTTCTTAATAAAGGCCTTAACCTTAATAGTAGAGGGAAGGTGGCTCAGTGATTGAATAGTAGTCTGATTCTTGAATAATTGTCTCTTTCCTATTTAATCATACTAAAAACTAGCCCTTACTCCATCCCCTACGTAACATGAAATTTCAGAAACCAATTCCTATTTTATCTTCAAAAGTTGTGATAAAAACCAAGAGTGGGAGGTCTTTAGATTAACAATACATATACTCTGACCTTTTAGGACATAAGCATGGAGCCATTCTACCTATAAGGTGTCATCTTCCTGCAGGATAGACCATAATTTCTTCATTAAGCGAGCTTTATTAGACAATTTAATAGGAATAACTCCAAGGCCTCCCTCCAGTTTATGTTTGCAAACATCAATCCACTTTATCTTGGTATATCCCTTATTAGGGACACCTATAGAAAATTTCTCATTAACTTTTCCAGTGACTTTATAACTTCCTTTGCAATTACCATATTCGAGGACCAAGAAGTAAGCATGGAGTTAAGCACATAATTTACTAGTTGTAACCTTCCCCCAAAGGATAGGGCCCAGTTGGTCCAAGAGGAGAATCTCTTTTGAATTCTTTCAATAAGAGAATAACATTCACTAAATTGAATCCTTCTAAAAGTGATTGGTAGGCCTAGATAGCATAGGGGAGTTTGTTTTCTTTTACATTGCAGTTAAAGAGAGGACTCTTTCTTCCATATATTCCGCACTTTTAGAGAGAACAAATGGCTTTTATTGTAGTTAATAGTCAATCCATATATAGAGCTAAATTGATTCAAAGAATTCATAAGGAACTTGATAGAAACCTCATTAGCCTTAGAGAATAGAAAGAGATCATCTACAAAGCATAAGTTCACCAAAGAGACTTTCTTGCATCAGTTATGATGTTTAAATCGTGAACCCCTGCCAGTATTATGTTTCAAGAGAGAGGTTAAGGCCTCTATGCATAATATGAATATATAAGGAGACATGGGATCCCCTTGTCTAAGTCCCCTTTCCCCATGAATTTTTTTTGTAGGAATTCCATTTACCAAAACAACAAAAGAAGAAGTAGAAATACAAGCTTCAATCCATTTAATAAATACCCTTGGGAAACCCATCACTTCAAGTAGCCTCAAAATAAAGTTCCATTCTACACTATCGAAAACCTTCTTAAAATCTATCTTGACAGCACAATTCTTATAAGCTTTCTTCTTTAAATAGCTTCCTAGCAATTCCTGCACTGTGGAGATGCTATCTCCTATTTGTTTACCTTGTAAGAAAACACTTTGATTATCACTAATCAAGGACCCTAACACAATTTTAAGTCTAGTGGCGATAATCTTGCAATCACTTTATATAAGAAATTAGACCAAGTAATAGGCCTATGTTCCTCCAAGGATGCTAGATTACTTAGTTTAGGGACTAAGTAGAGATAGGTTTTGTTGATTTCCTTTAACATAATTTCTAAAGATAAGAATTCTTTAACAACTGCTTTCACCATCGATCCAATCTCAGGCTAATCTTTCTGAAAAAAGAAGCCATTGAAGCCATCCGGTCCTGAAGCTTTTTTTAGGATTCATTTGGAAGACAACCTTCTCTATTTTTGAGTCTTTAACAGTTCTAGTTAATAAAGCCTTCTCTTCATTGGATAATTTTTTATGAATAACATAATCCAAAAGATGAGTGTGCACAGTTTTATTTCGAGATATATAGAAATCTTTGAAGTACCTCTTGGATTCTTTCAACAAATCCTCCTATTTGCTAATCTTTCTCCCATCCGGCATGGTAATTTTCTTAACAGAGTTGAAGAAAATTTTGAAAATTTTGTCACTTTCTTTGAGTTATTTAGCCCTGGCCTTCTACTCCATAACACTAGCATGATTATTAAGCGCTTGCAAATAGTCTAACAGAGCATATTTCTCTCGAGATAAAAGGGAACAATCCCAAAATTATGGGAAAGAGTATGTTGAACTTAAGATAGCTTGTCCTTGACAACTGATATAGCTTGGAAAGTGCTCTCCCCTGTCTGTTTCTTTAGTGACTTTAAGCCCTCTCTAATTAATTTAAGCTTTTGCACACATTTGAATTAAAGAGTTCCATTTACATTTAGATGTCACCCTGCCCTCAAGTAGTCTTGAAACCCATCTACATCGACCATGTAATTGTTGAATATAAAAGGATGGCAATGCTTCACCTTTAGGGGAAAATCCTCTACAATCATTGGTGTATGATCTAAAAACATAGGGTCAAAGAAAGAGGCCTTACTTTCAGAGAAATGTTGTAGCCATGCCTGTTGACCATAACTTAATCTAACTTTTTCTTAAGAGACCATTCATTAGCTTGCTTATTACTCCAAGAGAAGAAATAACCAATCACCTTAAGGTCTAGAACTCCTAACTGATCAACATAATCCTTAAAGTCAGTATAGTAATTTCTTAAGGCAAATTGCCCTTCTGCTTCTATTCTATAGAGAGTGGAATTAAAGTCACCTGAAATGAGCCAACGACCTACTACTCTTCTTTGAAAACTCAGTAAACTCTCCCAAAGAACCTTCCTCTAAAAACCATGGTTGAAACCATACACTACCGAGGCAAAAACAAGTGTATTATGCTCAACAAAACGTCACTTCATATGCATGACCTGCATCTCTATTTCTAACACCTCAATGTCAACTATTCAGGGATCAAAACCAACAATAATTTCTACCATAAGCATGAGCTTGATGATTAGAGAGAAGTCACCACTTGTTACCTTACTTATTAAGAAACTTGAGATTCTTCATTCTAATTTTTGTTTCCAAAATAGCAAAAATAAAAAATTCCTTTAGTCAAAAAATCTTTTAAGGTCAAAAGCTTTTTGGGGCAATTAAAGCCCCTAACATTTCAAACAAAAATCATAAAGGAATTACTATGGAGCTTTGACCTTTGCTCTTAGTACCTTTCCTCCATTTGACACTAGTAAACTATTCTACAGCCTCCTTTCCTTCAACAATGCTCAATGTTGAAGGGGATGAGGTTGCCTCCATATCATCACCTTTCTCCCCCTCATACATAATTGGCATGTTTTCCTTAGAATCTTCTTTAGTTGTGCATATCTCCACTTTTTACCTATTCTGAATTTCCACATCTGAATCTGGTAGTGCGGGAACAACTCTGGACACCTTGTGACTTGGTTTTAGCTTATCATTTCCAACCTTATCCACTTGGTTTTGATCCCTTATGACTGGTTCTTCTTAGGACACATTTTGAGATAATAACTGCTCATCATTCCCATCCTTCTCATCTTGATTGAGACCCATTAGTTCCATATAACTCCCTTTCTTCAAGATTTTCCCAGTAGGCATCCACCTTTTGCCATGTAGCTTCAAAGAAGGCTTCCAATGGTAGTCCACTGTTATAGTATCTTCGTATAATGTTCCATTCAACCCTAACCTTATAATCAGAATTTGGTCTGGTAGATCCTTAGAGATGTCCACGTAGTCGTGCATAGCCTAACATTTTCCTTTTTATTGTATTTTTATCCATACAAAGAGGTTGTCCCAAATAATTTGCAATCATACTGAGGCACTTGGTAGTCCAATATTCCAATGGAACATTATACAAGTTAACCCACAGAAGAACTGAATTTAACTTTTCTATTTCAGGTTAGAACCCCAACTGACATCTTTGGAGAAACAATAAAAGGTTCAAATGTCAAAGTCCTTCCAGGATTTTAAGGGCCAAAGATTTGGAGGAAAAGGTAAAAAATGCTAAATTTTTTTACCAAGAGTACTTCTAACAAACCTTTTGTTCTTCCAAGTAATATTTGCCCACTTTTATAGCACCAGAAATGGGGGTCTTTTCTCCAAAAAGAACCTCACCAGTGAAGCCTCCCATGATTGAGCTCCTTCCTGAATGACTTCCAAATCTGGCGAAACAATGACTTAACCTTGCTCTTCCTTGGGAGGGGGGGAATAATGGAGTGTTATATCTCCTTCCACTGCTATTACTTATTTCCAGCTCTTCTTAAGATTCGAGGATGAGGGACCCTTTTCTAGTAGCTTGGAAACAACCAAGATGTGGGAGGGTAATAAGGGAAACTCAAAGTAAGAGTCTGCACAAAAGGCAGGAGGTTCAGGAGTAGGAATAACTGACAAACAAGGGGGAGGAATGCATTGTTGAGACAAGGAGAAGATTTCAAAAAGTCGTTACCAAAAGAGGGAAAAAAATAGTCAAGGTAGACTGCTAGGAAAGATAGAAATGCCCTTAGCAACTAAAGAGGAGTTTAGAAAGAGAGCAAAGGAGTTTTGAAAATGAGAGGAGAGACATCAGTTGTTTGTGAAGATGTTGAAGTAAGTGCTTGTTTCTTGAAGGGAAGAGAAAGATGAAAGCAAAGAGCTAGGCAGAAGATTGAAAAAGTGTAGAGAGCTAGAACAGAAGCAAGAGAATGTGGCTTGCAGGGAAAATGAAAAGGAAATTAGAGATCAAAGGAGGGGAAGAGGGAAGGATTAACAAGTCCTATCTCTTGAAAATGAAGAAAGGTAAGGAAGAAGGAGCAAGAGCAGACAAAGCTATGGATCAGAAGCAAAGCCATCAAAGGACCAGGATGACTCTTTCTTTCCACCAATTCATAATCGAAATCAACAGAGATCAACTTGTTAGCTAGGTATGTGAACATCATAAGAAGACGAATGATGTTACTAAGCGAGCTTACTTTGTTAAACATTAGTCGTTGACCTGAATTTGATTAATTGTAATGCTTGTATCCTTATCACCTAAAGGAATATAGGTTACAAGTCAACTTTCTATAAAATATTCAGATTTTAACTTACATAATTCCCTTTGGATTAGAAAATGAGAGACCAAACTTATATAAAACTCAAGGAAGATTAAGATCGACCATATCAACATCCTTGTTTCGAGGGTGTTAAATCCTGAAAGAGCATCCCTAGAATCTTAGTAGATTGAAGGTGGCACAAACACAAAACATTTTAAGGATTTTTCTATCCAATGAAACATTTTAAGCTTGTGTTACCTTGAACGTAAAGTCCATAGACGACCATCAAGAAAATAACCCCTTAAACTTGATGGGTTAGAACTCTCATATGTAAGAAGTGATGAACCAGAATTGGGAAGTGGAAGAGAGCAAATATACACAGATTATCCCATTTGAAAGTTTCCATGAACCTTAAAATATAATCAAGGAGCTCACATTTGGATTTTTGATGACTTAATACTTTCAGAAAGTCTTAAATTATGCGTTTCAAGTTTGATGTTGTTGAAAAGTCTGAAGGTATAAATACAAATAAAACTATAACATTGCTAGCGAACTCTATATATTAATAGCCACTTCTCGAAATGAAATGTTAGACGATTAAAAATTCTGACATACATAAATTACAAGGCATAGAGACCTCCTCAGCAAGAAAGTACAGTATATTATAAAACTTAAAAGACGATTTAGACACTTCAGTTCCCTCCCCATTGTAAGAAACTATACAGAAGAGTGAGATGCAGTCGCTATGAGTAGTATACATATTTCTCACGTCCTAAGTCAAGTTAAAAGTTGGTCGGTAATGATTTCCCCATCCTGTTACTAATAAATACTCATTTTTAACATAGGGAACCATCATCAATTATCCGCCGGAGAGCAAAATAAACCAGCAGATAACTGAAAATTACTGGTACTGATCAACCCACGAAAACTCTCCAGTCTAGATTTGGAAAAGAGCATTCACTTATGAATCCGACATGGGTTTAGCTTTGAAGAACTTGGAAACGGCTTGACACAAATTTTCTTCCTCGAAAGATTTAGAAACATATCCATCCATGCCACTTTTCAAGCACTATAACTCAATTGTCTTCAGTTGCTTAAATATTGAACATAAAGTCTGAAGGGCATATTTCTGATTATAATTTTGATAAAATTCTTGAATGGTATAATAAATCATTTCCTCCTGATCATACAATGGTTGATAGTTTTTATAATATGAAGAAACTTACTAGGGGTCTTGGTTTGCCTGTTGAAATGATTTATTGCTGCAAATTGAGATGTATGTTGTATTGGGGAGATGATGTGGAATTACAAGAGTACAAATTTTGTGGTCAATCTTGGTTCAAGCCTAGAAAACGTTCTATGAAACAAAATTTATTACCCTAGAAGCGGATGTATTGTTTCCCCTAACTTTAAGACTTCAAAGACTATATGCTTCTGATGTTACTACATCTCGCATAAGATGGCATAATGAACATGAATATGAAGATGGACTAATGAGTCATCTATCAGATACACTGGCATGGAAACATTTCAATGATACCCATTATGAGTTTACAATTGAAAGTCGAAATGATAGGTTGGGATTGTCGACAGATGGATTCCAATCTTTTGGTCAATTTAGCTAGCAATATTCATCATGGCCAATCATAATTACTCCTTATAATTTGCCTCCATGGATGTGTATGAAAGGGGAATATATGTTCTTAACAGTGATTGTACCAGGGCATATAAATCCAAAGCATAAAATTGATGCATTCTCACAACCATTGATATCTAAATTGCAGCATCTTTAGGAATATGATGTCCAAACATATGATGGATCTCTGAAACAAAATTTTGTGTTAAGAGCTGCTTTGATGTGGACCATTAGTGATTTTTTGGCATATGCCATGTTGTCTGGATGGAGCACAACAGGAAAATTGGCTAGTCCTTATTATGGTAATGATTTTGATGCATTTTATCTTCCAAATAGGGACAAAACATGTTGATTTGAAAATCACAGGAAATTTCTTCCTTTAGATGATCCATTTAGACGCAATAAAGAAAAGTTCATTAAGAATAGGATGCTAAAAACACCTCCTCCCCCTCACAAAGGTAGTGACGAGATATTTCAAGAGATTGAGGAATTAGGCTTGTTGAAAGTTACAGAATTTGAAGCTGATGAAGTTAACATAAGCATTAGTAATAACTTTGGTTGGAGAAAACAAAGCATCTTTTGGGATTTGACATATTGGAAAACTAATTTTATACGTCATCATGTAGATGTGATGCATATTGAAAAAAATGTATTTTTGACAATTTGTTCAATACTATATTAAACATTGAAGGGAAGACAAAAGGCAATGCAAAATCACGAGCTGATTTGCAATTTTTTTTGTAAAAAAAAATGAGTTACATAAAAATCTTCCCACCGGTAACTATCCGAACGCATGTTACACTTTGGACGAAAAACAAAAAAAAATATTGTGTGAATGGTTGAAAAGTCTAAAGTTTCCCGATGGTTATGTTTCAAACTTAGCAAGGTGTGTGGACAGGAGGAAGTACAAATTATTTAGGATGAAAAGTCATGATTGTCAAGTGTTTATGCAATGGTTAATTCCAATAGCATTTCGGGAGTTGTTTTCGAATAAGGTTTGGGAATTAATAATAGAATTAAGTTTGTTTTTCAAAAGTTTAACATCATCTGAAATCATGTTGGCTGAAATGGAAAAACTAGAAAGGAAAATTCATTAATTTTAAGCAAGTTAGAAGGGATTTTTCCTCCAAGCTTCTTTGACTATATGGAGCATCTACTTGTGCATTTAACACATGAGGTAAAACTAATCAGTCCAGTTCATTATCGATGGATGTATCTGTTTGAGAGGTAATTCAATAAAAATGATTGTAATTGAAGTAATAATATGTTTTAACAACTAAATTGTAATAGACGTATTCGATAATATAGGTATTTGCATCACTTGAAGAAAAATGTCAAAAACATGGCTAGAGTTGAAGGTTTGATATGTAAAGCTTATTTAGTGGAAGAAGTTAGTACATTTTGTTCACATTATTTTGAGCCACATGTTCACACTAGAGAAAGAAAGTTCCTCACAATGACGATGGGAGAGGAACGAGTGATTTTGATAGTAACTTATCTATTTTCACATATCCTGGATGAACGTACGAACTTTCAATAAGAAAAATGTTAATACAGGAAGAAATTGAGGTTACCATTGTAACATGCTGAGACTAGTTTACACACTCATAACCCGTCTCAAATTACTATTTTACCCTTCCCATCGGTGATGGGATGTTGCAACCATTGTTACATTTTATTGAACTATTAAGAGGTTCAACCTTTCGTGCAATAAGTTGAAATTGATTATTTGGGTTTTGAAATTCAGTGTTGTTTATAACTGAAACACATAATAATATTTTTAAATTGTACGAGGAATTATTACGCGAGCTAATACCCGAAAAAACACAGGATGATATCAATTAAGAAGTTGGAAGACACTTTCCTTGATAATTTGAGAAATATGTATGTTTTCACTTACAAATATTGAAATGATTGAATTATAAGATTTAAGTGTTCAAATGAGATTATACAATTTGATATGATAATTTCTTTTTTGTAGGCCTTAGAAAATTCAAGAGAGAACAAGTTCATATATGATCTTGCGAAGGGACCTCTGTGAACTTTTAAATCGTATCTAATGTATTTCATTAATAGATACAAATATCATACAAAATATCATGGTCATAGCATGGCAATAATAAATAGTAGAGTTTGCATACAGGAATAATTGATTGATTACTATATTAAAATTATTGAGATATTTGAAATTGAGTACTCTGCATTGCCAATAAAACGAAGTGTGATATAATGGTTTGACTCCAAATGTTGGTACACAGGTGCATAGACGATACAATCTAGTTGAAATCAACAATCGAAGAAGATTGAGACAATTTGAACCTTTCGTGTTAGCAATGCAAGTGATTCAGGTGTATTATATCCCTTTTCCTAGCTTACAACGAGATAAGTCAAATTGGTTGGCTATTTGCAAAGTTAAACCTAAAGGTATTTTTGAATCAAATGGAAAAGGAGAACAAAGAATTGAAAGTGAAGCATTTCATGAAAATGTTTATGAAATAAATGCATCTGACACATTTGACGATAATGAACCTTTGAACAATCCATCTAATGAATATGTTAAAATTTAATCTAGAGAGGATGACGAGGGCCAGAGATCTGAAGAAGAGCCTGAGTTTGATTCTTATTCTTCAAAAAAAGAAGATGATTGTAATTTACAATTAAGTGATGATAGCAATTAATTTGTGTTTGTAATTGAATGTTATATCAACAAATTGATTATTTCTTTTTCAATATATTGTGTAAAATATTGATTTAAATTCTTATATTTCTAGAAAATTCAATCAAATATGAATCTGAGGTTGAAATATGCCACCAAACAGACAACGTGATATAATGCGACCCAGGTTCAGACAACGATTCGGAGGTACTTGCTGTCAAGGTGAACCATCACACTCTGCAGCTGTAACCAAATCATCTCCTTCCCCTCCAGCTACTATAGTTGTAGATGAGGCATCACCTTCCGCACCTGATGCTACACCATCAACCACCCCTACATCATCCAGTACCCCTATAGCGACAAAGATATCAGGACTAAACAATGTGGATGAAGGAGACAGTCGCTAGTTTGGAACTGAGGGACCTGATAGAAGAACTTACATCACAATTGTCAATAATCTGTGAGTGGAAATACATGAAACACTATATGTTTATAATTAAATTATACGTTTAAATTTTAAAAATGATATAAAATTATTTGTTTTTATATTAGGTTGATTCCGTCTAGATCATGCTCTAGAAACATGACATTTAAATTTAAAGAGAAGATTAATCTTGAGGGTAATTTATGGAAGAATATCTCTAAAGCCACAAAGGAATTTTACTGTCAAGAGTTTGAGGTACAAAAAAAATATTATTTACTTTTTTAATTGATTTGTATATATTAATTAGATAAATATTATTACAATATAAGTATTTATCAAATTTTTTCCTTTTATTTTAGAAAGATTTATTTTAGAATTTTGAATTTGATGCGGTCATATATAAAGTATGAGAGAGACGAGCATGTACATGTTATCAGGACTTTATTAGTGCGATACACAATGCTGGTATACAACCACCTTATATTTCAGAACAAATATAGAGTCGTTGACAGCAGTATTGGACATCATCTGAGACAATGTCTATTTCAGAGCGTAATTCTACCAACAGATATGGAAGACAGGGAGGAGAGAGTCTTCCCGTACATACGGGAGGACCTATTGCTCACCACAAGTATGCAGAGAGACTTGTAAGTATTTATACTTTACATCTATATTCTAATTTCTTAACTTTGCTGTATATCAATTTAAATTGATATGTAAATTTTGGAATGAAAATGTGTATTATGAAGAATGATAATGTTATAAATATCTGGTGTCATAAATGACTGTATTGTTAAGTAAATTTCTTTATTGAACAGGGGATAAATATAAAAAAAATAGAGAAAACTCTGTCGACATTTTTATAAATTCTAGTTGACTTATAACATTTTATTCTTATGCAGGAAAAGTCTATAGGCATGAGGCTTACACCCCGTCAGTTCTTTTTGCACACTCACACTAAGAAGCATGACGGTGTGACATTTGTCAATACTAGATGTAGAGAACTTAATGTATGTGAAATTTATAATTTAATATTAATTCATAATAATTATCACTTATTAATATAAACATTGCCTCCTAATAGGACCAAATATAAGAAAGCATTAAGCGACAGTCTCAACACAAACAAGCTGTTGATGAGAGTCAAACATATCTTGATGCAGTGGGTGGTAAGAACTGTCGTGGAATAATCTTTGGGCTAGGTTCATTTGCGAACACATGTTATTCGCAATCCTCCACATCTAATAAAATAACATCTAATAGACGGTCGACATCCAATGAAGTCAATAAACTTCAAAGCATAATGCAGACATTGATGGAGTACAAAGCTCAGCTCTGTAATGAGGTAGATGAGTTGAAGAGGAGGGGTAGCATCTACGGTCACCAGGATAATAGTGTACTTGTAGTCATTTCATTTTAATTACAAATACTTATTATGTACAATTTAATGTTTTTATTATCAATTAAGATAATTTTAACTTTATATCATCAATCGACTTTATGTTTAAATAAATTAAATATATAAACACATCAAAATATTCAACACAGATAATTCATAACTGTTGAAATTATACATTAACCATAAGATCATGAAATAAAATTTAATGTCAGGATTTTTTTAAAAATTTTAAAAAATATTTACTGACGGAAAATATAAGTACGTTAGTAAAATTCATTATATTTACTAACAAAACTTAACAAACTATCAGAGAAATCCATGATATTACCGATGGAATAAGGAATCACCGTAGGTAATATTGACAGCCTGTCGTTAACTTTACCTTCAGGATTCGTTGAATACCGATGGTATAATCGTAATCATCGGTAATGTTACTGACCGAATAATCAATACTGTCTGCAAATATTCAAACAAAAAGAAAACGGTTGTATGTAAATTTACCAACGGTTACAGTCAACCGTCAGTATATTCACCGATGGTTACATAAATTTTCCATCGATAAATTTATCTATGACCGTTTTTACGACACCTTTATCCGTCAATTAATTTCATCGTTAATTTCTGTTATCGACAAAATCTAGAAGTTTTTCGTCAGTAATATCCGTCGCTAAACAACATTTTTCTTATGACGTTTATATGTGGTGTTCTTCTATATGAGTGTATCTCTAGAACCTACTTTAAAACCATTTTGATATTACATTGTCAAGTGCTTGTACGAAAATATAAAGGCCATCTTTGACCTAACCATTTAGTTTAATATCCCTTGTCAGTCGGTTTGAGCTTTGTAATCCCCTTTCTTTTGTTCAACCCACCATATGAGCCTAAGATTAAAGTTGAATATCTTTACCTCACCTTAGGGGCTAGTAGGGCATTTCAATTAAGTTAGTTAAAGGGGTTTATGAGAGTAAGAACATGATAAGTGTTGGGGTTATATAAGAAGCTAAAGTGGTATTATGTTGAATGCCAATGGAAGTTAGGTTTTGAACAGTAGATTATGTATAGTTGAATTTTTCACATATATGACAAAGAAAAGAAAAGAAAAATTTATAAAATATGATAACAATAGTCCATGTTCTCAGTGAGTGATAAATTGAATAAGGAAATTATTGACTATTTGAAAGTGTAATGTTGATTAAAGGTTTCCAATTACTTTATTTATGATGTATTTTTCAAGTGTTTTACTAATCTCTTTTATTTTAACCTTCTTTATCTAAAAAATTTCTTACCTTTGACTTTAAGTCCATTACAACCAAGAAATAAAGGCCTTTTGATACACACAATCATATAATCTAAGTAGTGGAGATTTAATGTATTATCAAGCCTATAGTAGTGCATTTTCATAAGAACAATATGAGGGAAGCATTTGTCCCGTGAAACACTTGAGTGACTAGTGTCAATTATATAAAGAAGTTACAAGATTTTTGCACTCAATTTTGGATAAATTTATTTTTGCGCTTAATTTTGGATAAACTACTTGTGTTAATTTTTGTTCATGTTTTCTTATAAACCTCAACTATAAGATATTGTGTTTACGTGAGTCTTAATTTGATTTATATCTTCTAGTGTACATCTTCTTTATATTATGAGGAATGAATTGAAGGAGACCTTTTTTTTTAATATTGTTGTTAACTTTAGAATATTTGCTTGAGGATAACCAAAAGCTAAAAGTGGGAGAATTTAATAGGAATAAAGGATGACATGCTTGCCCCTTTTTTTGGTTAAATATAGTATGGAATCGATTATTAGTATATGATTCTCATGGTAGACATAGACTTAAACTAAGCATAAACCTGGTTTATATATTCTCTATGGGATCAACCCTTCCCCATTATACTACATAGACATTTAGAAATAAGGTATAATTTTTGGATTTAAGAAATGACATCATTACCTAACGAGAGTTAAAAAAAACACATTTGAAGATAGTTTTCAACTAAAGAGATAAATTTGAAGGCATCTTATAGTAGCAATCAACAATAGAGAATAAAGCATATTATCAGTGATATCTTAGAATGAGTTTTCCCTTTCTTTCAACGTTTGTTTCTTATTTGTGTATTAGTAAGGATGATTTTTGGAAAAATGCTTTTATATATGAATAAATGAAACCCTAGTGGATTTCTCTATGTTTTGATTCATTTCATTAAGGTTTCTATGATTAAGAATTATACATGTTCTTAATATTGACCATATATAAGCATGAGCTAAGGTATGGCTTGTTTTACAAGTAGATGTAGCCCAGAGAACTTATATGAAAATTGTCTTCAATATATATTAAGGATTTAATAAAGATCTAAAACTAGAGCTACATAACCCTTCTAGTATTAAAGTAACCTATTGTAAGGTTTGAAAGAACGTAATTGATTCTAAGAGAAGTTAATCTGATAGAGATATCAGTTAACCTATTTAGGAATAGATGGCTTGATATGGAGAGGTGGGAAATCATTGCCTTATGAGACCTTGACAATCCAAACCATAAAATTCCTATAATTAAATAAAAATGTAAGAGGGAGTTGTAGAAAACCTAGTCTCAAGTAAACAAATAGACACAACCAATATTGTGCATGCTCTTTAATTATTCACTAGATGTCCAAAGTTATGAATATTTGAAATCCCAACCTTTTATACCCAATAGGACTATGGATTAGGTGGCTTTGGTAGGAATAACAAGTAAAGTTCAGGGCTATATTAAGAAAGTAGGTTGGACTATGTTCTTTGAAATGAAGGAACTTTTAGCCTTAGATATATTATCTACTATTGAAATAGATAAAACCAGTAGTATGGATGATGTGGGTGCCATTAATTTTGAGCTTTTATTTGAGACAAGGGAGATGCATTTAAAGAGTTTAGATTAAAATGCAAGTTTCATTCATTTGAACATATTGAGAAGACCCCATTTAATTATTATGAAACTAAATTTCCATCTGAACACGTTATTATTACTCCTAGGTATTTTTGGAAATCTATCTCATATAGTATATTTTAACCATGATCCCATCAATTCTATAAATAATGATATAATATCTCTTGTAATTTATCACACATATCATGTTATTCAATTTTAGGAAGAGCAAAAAGCAATGAGGTAGTTACAGTTTATGATTCATTTTACTTATATTGTGTCATATAACAAAACCTATGTAACCTTAATTACTACTTTGCCAATTCTTAGCTTTGTTAGAAAAGAACTTGAGTTTCCTTTATGTACTCCCTCATTTATTATTAGGGTCTCTCATGCTATATTGTCAACCTAGAGTTGATGATTTCTATAGGTACGGTGAGGAAGGTCCACGAAGTATATGTGTTGACTATGATGGATATGGACTAGACAATGGATGACATAGGTGTGATAAGAGAAAGAGTAGTTTCTGACATCGATATCAAGTGCACTACAAAATATGTAGGAAAAGATCAATGAAATAATGTCCATAATAAAAAATGAATAGAATGAACAAAGTCAAATATTAAAGGGACTACAAAGGCACTTTGGTGCATATAAGCAACGCTTGGGCTAGTTGGAGGAGTAATTATAAGTGGATTTTCTTGAGAAGGGATCCATCAAATCCTATTTCACACTAGCCATCAATACTGCCTTACTACAGATAGCATTGATGATAAAGAGGTTGTTGTAGTTTGAGTTGTTGATTTTACTATTTTCTTTCTCTGTACTTAGGACATTGTCTTTTTTTTTTTCCCTTACACAGTCATAATTACATTTTAATAATTTAAGCATTTATGTTTTGCTTTCAATTAACACTTATTGTTGGTTATTTCTATTGTTTGTATACACTTTCTTGTCTTTTATATTGTGTTGCTACTAGTCTTCTTATAAGGTATCCAGCAATTCTCGATTTGTCACATATATATTGAATTGAAAGCAACATCAGCTTATAGAAGTTTCTTGAACTTTTATGTTTTCTTCTCTTTACTCACTTTCACGTATTTCGTCACTTGTTTTGCACCCACCATATGTCCATTGAAGACAATTTACAATTTTAGTAGTGATTTTGAGCCTCATTTCTCTGAACTATACTAATTCAATCACAATTACAAGAAAATAAACAATAAAGTAAAAGTGATTAGAACCCATTAACAGTTAGATTATTACATGATTCAAGAGAAAAGATTAATACATATGAACATTGCTAAATAGTTCAATTTTAATTTGATTTGATGATCGTGATATTGATACTTTATTTGAATATATTGACCTGTTTGAATTTATCAAGTTTGAGTTAAACTTATCAAAGGAGACCTTGTATGTGATTTAATAATTCATATGTAATAAAACTAAAATAACAAAAATGTAAATAAATAAATTCACTATGTTGACTTTCTCCTAAGAAAAGATCGAGGACAAGAGTGATGTTAGTAACTATTTGAAAAATCATAGCCTACCTAAATAACTAGGAATATTCATGAGAAGTTAGTTTTTATCTTTATATCAAAAAGTTAGGGCGACATTTTAAGCATAACTCTCTTGCTTCATTAAAAAAATATTAAAAAATACATGTGTAGATCTTTTTTATATGGATTGTTAAATGCTTGCAAGTAGATACTTGTGTCTGTTTTACATACAAGGTCTAGAATTGTTGTGTTGTGGGTTTAAGTGAAGTTAGTGCAAGCATTTAGAGACCTAGATAATTGATGAATAATGTGACTAGGCCGATGAAGAGTACTTTAATTGTTTTGATGGATTTACTAACTTCCCTAAAGTAGAGACTTCATTAGGTTTATATGATTAAGATTGATTACCTTCAGAACTAAAACAAGTTTCAAACTTTTTCATAAACAAAATGATAGTTAATCTCAATATGTTTAGATGAGCATATAGATGATAATAGCCTAAGAAAATATAATTTAAAGATTCAAGATCTAACTTAGTTACTTGGAAACAAACACCGCGAACAAAACAAGTACTACCAAAAGTTTGAGTGTAATAGGGAACAAGGATTTAGTAGGAAAAGAGCACTAACAAATGTCCCCACAGAGAATATATAAAGGCAAGCAATTAATCCAAAAACATTTGTGGAAATCACATAATCCTAAAATTATTTGGGAACATGCATTCAAAATAAGAGTACAATGATTTCAAGGAGATGCCTATTTTTTTTTCTTTCAACCACATGGTTTTGAGATAGTGTGACATCAGGATTGATGAAGAATATCATTGTAAGATACGTAAGTTTAAAACAAAGTGAATTTTTTTATAGCATTATCACTTCTTAAAATATGGACAAAGACATTAAAGTGTACTCTTATTTTAGCACAAAAAGTAAAAAAATAGGAAAATAATTCAAAACGACTCTTGTTAAATAAAATTAAGTTACGCAAGAGAAATCAACAAAAATATCAAAATAATGATTTAAAAAGAAAATTATAGCTCATTTAGTGACACAAAGGGTTAAGGACAGGATGATATTTAATAACTAAACATGATACACTACGGAACTAAATTCATAACCTCTTCAATAGAAATGAGGAGAGATATCCTCATCGAATCGTCATGTACTTCCATTGTGGTTAGAGGCACAAAAGAATCTTAAGTACTTCAAACGCAGATAAATTATGGCCCTTTTCGTAGATGGACTTCTAAAGAAGTACTTGGTATGCTCTCAAGGATAAAGTTCTCCCAACAGAGCTTTTTGCTTGTCAAGAAGAAAAAACAACTGTTGCTTCCACAGTTTCCTTCTACAGGCTCTACAACTTCATATAACCAAACCCTCCTTTGAATGAACCATAAAGAGGCTGTGATCTCCTAAATGAAAATATATCCTCTATTTGAAATGAGTTGAGTGGAGATGGTTCAGTTGTATCTGATTTGTATTCGTTTGAATGTGGTCTCCCATAAACACGTACACTTAATGTCCTCTTCTTAGGTGCATCAATTTTAATATACTCGTTGAAGAAATCTATCAATTCCTGTTGCTTGAGCTGCCTTAGTGCTGCCACCTAATGTCAAGCCATTAATAAAAATGACTTCTATGTAATGTTGAAATAGCTTAAATATAAATGACTTCTATGTAATGTTGAAATAGCTTAAATATGGTCAACGAAAATTTTCCTCAATTTAAAATAAAAATGACTTCCAGTGTTGCTATGCAACATCTTTATCAACCAAAAAGTTAATTCTATACTAACATTGCACAGATCTCATGATAGACACGGCCGTTGAGTATTACCTCCGATTTTATTGCACTTGCCTTCATTCCCTAATTCCTAATCTCAATTGAGGAGTGATACCAAATTTTTTGATAGAAGAGAATCATACCTCACATTTTCTTCTATCAAACTTGAAAGTTCCATCAGCAATCTCTCGCCAGTAAAATCCAGATTCTTCCCTCAAATTCTTGTGCTTCTCAAGTTTCATATCAATTAATGCATTGACATTGCTCTGCATTATACCCAATACAAATATGTTGACAATGATTCATTAGAATTGCAATTTCCGGCAGGTCATCTTAAAATTAGTCCAACCACCTGCAACTAATAATTATATCTGCCGTGTTTCTTCTCAGCAAATTCATGTTTCTTGCGACCAGAATTTTGCTTCAAATTTATTCTCTTGACTAGCAGGGTCAAAATAAGATGATGTTCTAAAAATTTAATCTGAATCAGAGAACCATTCACATGATAACACCATCAACTTCACTTAGAGGTTTCTTATTTGGCATGCAAGATGATGAGTACAACTTCTCACACATCTGAAATCATGCATCCATACTCCAAACCCTGTCCCAGACATTGAGCATGCTAAATGTTACACACTGAACTTGAATGCATATGCAACTGTGCAAGCACAAGTAAACAAAGCGCTCAATAAGAGGATACAATGAGATGTTGAATTACTGTCAACTAATTCATTGGGAAATTTTAGGCAGTGCAGGTTTAAGAGGCAAGTGCGCAATTCCTGTGCGAGTACGACAAGGAGTAGCTTGGTTCCCTCGAACTCAAGATTTGGAACAAAAGAAGAATTTGCTTTAGACACAAACTTAGATCAGAAATAAGGCTAGTTTTCAATGTTCATATTTTCATAGGGAATAATTCTCTGGCGGTGAGCAGAAATTTGGTTGCACATGTAATTTTGCAACAAGTTAGTATCCAAGAGAAAGCAAATCCCCTTGAGAGTAGATTTACCAGCAGCAATGGTTAAAGAATTTGGGATCATAAAGCTACAGATCTTTCCAACATTTGGTTGCCTAGACACCAGTGACAGCCTCTGTTTTTTCCATATCAGAAAAGAAGTACCAATGATACGGCTGTTTGTTCTTCAAATTTATGTGAACTATTCAGAGAATTACCATGTTAACATCATCAAGGCAAAGACAGATTGAAATGCATTGAAGTTATGACTATTGGTGATTTAATATTGATATATTTATTTCACCTTGAATTGATCAGCAGTCATCTCGTACAGTTTAGCTTCAAACATCAGGAGGAATGACTTGACTCTGGAATCAATTTTTCCAGGACCCTGTCAAGATTACTAAAATCAACTATGGTTCAAGATGAATGAGGCCATGTGAAGAGAAAGTTCATAAAGAAGGCCACATACTTTCACTGGAGATTGAATAATGAACTGTGCTCCACGAATACCAGAATCATACCTATATCAATAAAGATTTGCTGTAACTTTCTAACACACAAATATTGTAGGAAATATTGTCATGGCAAAAACACTTTGAATACCTCTGGATGAGTACAGTGATATAACCCAGTTGCTCGACTGATCTCAGTTGGTGGAAAGCAGGTTGCTTTGCAATAAAAGCAAAAAGCTGAAGTTTCACGTTCATAATAAAATCATCTTGATGAACCTATAAAATATACTTTCATCAAAAACAGATCGAGATCATCAGAACTGGTTCACCCATTAACACTGAAACTGCAACAATGGTCAAATATGAATAGAATGTTCTAATGCAACGAATGTGTAGATCACTTTTCAAGCAAAAACATCAAATGATGATGTTGTCATGGTTGGTTGAACCTTGAAAGTAGGACTGACAATATCAAGTGGAGGAGGCGTGGACATGGACTTTGAGAGAAATTTCAAACAGAAACAAGATAAAATATGAACAAAGACAAAAAGCCCCCTCCCGCTGGCACTCCTCGCACTCCTTATGATCTGATGCAAATTCCACTATTTCCATCAAGAAAACAAAAATCTCTCACAAGTCAATAATCCACCAAAATGATAATCTTCCATTCAAGTGTACGAATTGTCATCATTCATAGGCCAGGATCCTACCCGAAGTACACGCATTCATTCTACAATAAAGAATTTTGAAATGGTGTCCACAAAATTTAGAACAATGTATAATAGGACAATAAGAGACCATGTCAATGCAACTTACAATAAAAGTTTTAACATCTTATCAAATAATGTTTTCACATACCAGAAACATTTCTCGTTTACAATATCAATCTACATGAACAATTGCTGGATTCTTTCAGCGGAAGAATCATCCGGAAAGACAAACATCAGATATACATAGTTTAATTCAATATTTGAGTTGAATTCAGACAATGCAGTTGCATTTGTCAAAAATAACATCATAAGAGACCACAGAAAGCGCAGATGGTTTGACACAAAGCAACTGAAAAGTTGGCTTGACATGAATTTTGTTGGATAACATATGATCCACTCTTAGGCCTCACCAACATCTTACACTTCTGAACTGAATGATTTATTGATGTTGTATCAAAGGCTTTATGGTTAGTAAGTCTAAAGTTTGAGCCACTAGCTTCATTTATTCTGGTTTCATGATTTGTTTACAATTCTATGAGGGAATGTGTTAAAATAATATCTGATCCAGCCCATGTAACAACTTAAGTTTGATCGACTAGTTCCACGACCAACTTGATATTTATGTGAAACGTAACTTGAAGTGTTTTAAAAATGAAATAAGAGAACTAAGGTCAGAAATAGCATTATAAAGCAGAAAGGAATGATCATATTCCAATACAATTTTCAAAAATCTCAATAATATACCTCAAAGACCATAAAAAACGAAGAATAAATGGATGTTTCAAAATTCTGATATTTTTCTCTCACTAATAATCTGTTTAAGTTCAGAGGGTTTCAATGTGCATCATAAAGAAACCTTAAGTTCCCATGCTCCATGATAAACCAAAATTGGACAAAATAAAAGTAACTGGGTTGCCCCCCATAAGGTTGATATAATAAATCAAGAAGTCCAAATAAATGAGGTGTACCTCAGAACTTACAGTAGCTATATAATGAGTGCCATTTTTGGGTAGCATATAATTACCTGGATATAATGAACAAGTGCAGAATTCTCATCACATGGGTTTAAGCCCTCAATCGAATAGATGTAACTCTTTCCCTTTTTAAGCTTTACAATTCTATTAGTCAAATGCTGGGATGGAAATAACGGTTGGCATATGGGGTTGGGGTCCTTGTAGAGAATGGCTTCTATTTTATCAATCATCAACTCTGCCTCACTAAGCTCAACATTACCTAGGATGAGAAGAAAATTAAGTTAAAATCTTCCCTTTGTTCATATGACTGACACAGTTGAGAAATTGATGGTTGACAAAGATGGACCTGCTATATAGCACTCTAAAAATGTTTTTGAAAGCATCATAGAAGCAAATTTGGTAAGATCTTCAGGTCTGAGATGATCAAGTGCTTCAAGTTTTTCCATCCATGGCCATGTTTGATCTTGTAGTATTAAATCGCAATAGTGCATAGCCTGCTGATAGGGTTGCTGAAACTTCAAATTTTCATACTCCTTAGTTATCATTTCCTGAAAGGACAAAAGGAAAAAGTGAAGCTTCAGTTAATATGGCACAGTTTTGTTGGACCTATTTATGGAAAAGACCAGAGAGAAGAGAAAGGCAGCCTTGGTTTCCAAAGTGGTATACTCCTGGAATTCGATTAATTTCTAAAACCATCTTCATAGGAAAAAAAAAAAGAAAAGAAAAGAGACAACAGAAGTCATAAAAGGAAGGAACAGGAAGAAAAGTGCAGTTTATTTGAAGTACCATCTTTACTAAACTCTCTGTCCCTGACATTCTATCATCTTATTCCCAGCAACTAAAGTGAATTTGTCAATTAGAGTTAAATGGTGATATTCTATGCCACTGCAAGTATTTTTAATGTTTGGTCGTCTGTAGTGTAAGTACCTTCAAATTAGCCCTTTCATCAATATCAAACCCACCCCACACCCCATGCTCTTGTGTTACATTAACTACTATACTTGAAAGATATTTTGTAAACCTGAAGACACCTTTCAAGATTTAGTTAGTGCACTATAATTATGATTTCAAAAGATGATAAAGTATAAAAGACACCAAGAATGTAGAGAAATACTGTTTTTTTGTTCTTGTTTTGGCAATGGAGACAAATACTTTATTTCACCATGAAAGAGAATATTGACCTCAAATGCATACCGACTCTCTTTCTTATTAAATAACATAATTTTTTATAATTACGTTAGAATAAAAATATACAGGAAACAACTAATTATAAACACAACAAGGATATTTGTTTCTTGCAGACCATCAGCATACAGTTTCACTACTTTGAGTGTGATCAAATAATGATGTTTATACTCTACCCACAAGATAAAAGAGAATGCATAGACTACTAGGTAGTAATTAAACCTACTTATTACCTTGATCACAGTAAATCTGTCAGGTTTTACTTCAAACTTTGCAATTTTACCAATAACAGTTTCCAGTAACATTGCCAATTTGTGATTATAACCCAGCACAGTCACCTAAAAAGGAAAAGAAAATAATGGTAAGTGAGAGTATCATCCTCCGCATACAAACAGACACTGAGGGGGGAATAGCATATGATAGTTGAATGATCAATCATAGTTAACTAAAAGTTAGCTTGTAATTCATGGCCATGTAACAATTTGAAGCCACAATGCTCAAAGAATGAACCAGTGAAGAAAGAAAATCCATCTTTCTGCAAACTTCAAATTTGCATCCAATAAAAGGTCAAAAAGGAAATCTCTTCACCCTTGTAATTGAATATATCCTAGGGTGTACTGTAGTAGTACAAATTTTGTAGTCTAATACAGCTAATTATGCCCACATCATCATTATTATAAAATTCTTAAGAAAGCATAGTGAAACATAAAGTTTTCTTCCTCTCAAAATCTATCAATTAGACTATAAAGCATTCTAAACCTTTAACACACAGCAAAATCAAAAAATGGCCTCTCAACACAGAAGGGTCCAACAACGAGTAATTGACAGTTGGATGAATGATTTCCCTTACAATTTCATATATAAGATGTAGCATAGGAAATGCCCAAGAACAAGCATAAAAAACCAACGTAAGAAATCAAAGTACTTTGGCTCAACTCATCTTATGTTAACAAAGATCAAGCTTCTTCTGGAAATCTGTACATTAGTAGTGCTCAAAATTTGTAAATTTCGTGTTCCTATTAATAGCTGTGTAAGGCTAGGAATACATAGTTTAACAGGTCCTTACAAGTTCTAAATTTCTATGCATTGATCAAACTCCAGTAGTTAGGGACAGGTTTGATCACTGTAGAAGACAAATAGAGCACTGGATGACTTGTCATTAACTAAGTTTCAATTTACTTTTAATAGAAGGAAAAATTAAACTAAACGTTTATCCCTCTAAATTCAACCACCGTGAATGTTTTTCAAGAAGGAGCCCACTTTCCAAACTTTAGAATAGTAGCTTCAGTTTTCTGTTTCTTTGGGTTAATATGTAGTAATACTTTCAGAAAAAAGCGACATATTCACATCACTAACTGTAGCACAAAATGAGATGGGACTACAGAAATTGAAGGTGATAAGAAGATGATTTTGAGTTTCATATGGCTTATATCATAATCACATTTCGGCAATATATGCCTAAGAAAGAATAAAGAAAGAAGGGAACTCGCTGTCCACTATTTCTTGAAAGGGAATTGGTTGTAATCCATCCCTGTCTATCCCTCTGTCTTTCTCTATCATGCACACATGCATACACATGGAAAAATAGCATCTTCAATTTTGAAGGAGATAAAACCAATTCCAAAAAGAAACTGCAAATTTGGCTAGCAGCAGTTTTGCTCCACTCCTGATATCTACAAAGTGCATATAGCTTTAGTATTGTTCACTCTGCAGCTCATCCATATTACCCACATATACACACAGATTGAGATGCTTGACTTTCTTGCAAATTTATGTGCACAAGGACAACCAATGCCAATCAATTATTTTCTGAAATAAATAGAAGTTCACAGAGTTTCCCCCATTAGAAACTCCCGAGGATATTCAGGGACTCAGCCATTATAAATTTTATCTGGAACTCAAACATGAAGCCAGATAGCAAAGTACCTGAAAACCACCATTTGTTTGGTTTATGCTGTAATGTAGACCAGCAACTTGCGCATAATAAGCTGTTCCAAGTAACAAAAACTAATAGACCACAATAGAGAGCCGACAGAAGATAACATATTTGCACATATACACACATAATAAAAGAAAAGAGAAAAAGTTAAAGATAGAAATATTAGAATTTTTCCCTCGTTCAAGTGTAGGATTATTAATCTTACCGTATTCATTGAGGTAGTCCATCAATAAATGAGTAAAAATATCAGACAGAACTTCAGCATCAGGAGAGCTACTGCAGAGGGGACAGCTAAAATTTATTTTAACAAATGCTTTGGGCACACCAAAAGTTGTATCAGGCTTATACCAAACTGATGAATAAATGGACTTCCTCAGCAAAATTGGTAATTTGACCTGCTCCAAAGTCAAAATACCGTTAGATTGAACTTGCATCATGAATAGATATGCAGTTTAAATTTTCCATAAATATTATGACCTTGTCTTGGGAAGTTTTGAGTGATAAATCGGTGGGGATGAAATCATTACGTGGTGGTAGATGCAATTTTCCATCAGAAGCAGATGTCATCCATTCCTGCAATGAAAAGGAAAAGAAAAAGAACAAAATCTTCATGGTTTTCTGAAGAAGACATGTTTATTGGAAAAATAAAAGGGCATGCATGGCTATGCAACAATGATTCTGTATTCTTCACTGGTTGTATAAATATGAAGACAAACAATAACCAACAAACCTGAATTTTCGGGCCAGTGATTTTCTCAATACTATACATAGTTCCATAATAGGGCTCTACCATGTTAGTTTTCCCTTCAAACTTCTTTGACTCCCAAAAAATTCTGAAATCCAGAGCAAATTACAAGGCATGCTGTAACTCAATCATATCACTTCATAATATTTCCGAACCTTATAAGGAATAAAAATGCAAAATATGATAACTCTAAAATAGGCAGATATGCAACCATATATAGACAGTAATACATCTACAAAATAAACAATCAAACAGGTGTAGAACACATTAAAGATTCAAATCATATAGTTGTGTTACTGTTACAGAGATTATGAATAAATGTATAGATATTATAGCTTGATTCTAGGAAGCTTGACTGTAGGGATTGACAATAACACCCTACCATATTTAGGCACACAATAGCCTTAACTACTCCTTTGTGTTTTCTTTTCAGAAGTTTGGTGATATTCACCCTAAGAAACCTATTTTTTGTTATTGGAAAATGATGCATCCTTGGTATAACTTGGCTCAACACATGGTTTTATTTAGTGTTATACTTGAATCTTCAGATTGACTTGCCAGGTAATTTTGAGACAATTGTGTGGATATATATTACTTCATTTTCTATGGCTGACAAACACAAATCAGTTATAGTTACAGATGTTATTCCAGTGATGTCTAAAGTCCCTAAACAAAAGTTGACAGGTCCTAATTATTTAGATTGGAGCATTTCCAAGGCTGAAATTCTTACAGATGATCCGTCTTTTGATAATATTAGAAGGGAATGGAAAAATGATGCCAGATTATTCTTGTGAATTCGGAATTCGATAGGTACTAAAGTGGTTAGTGTTGACTAGAGATATTAGCATTGATCTTGTATTGATATTGTTATAATTACTCCTATAATCTCTCCTATAATTGAGAGATTTCCTAGAGTTAATAACTAGATTACTTCCTAAATAGTCCTAGGAAGTTTGTATATAAACCTTGTTAAACATTTGATAGGAACCAAGAGCTCCTACCGGACTGGCCTGCAGCAATGGAGATCAAGCACAACAACAATCACAAAAGAAACAGCACTCAAGAGC
>JANJEY010000005.1:51269494-51281095 GCA_024703695.1 Erythroxylum cataractarum
GAGGTGTATATGGAGATTCCTCCAGGGTTTGAAGATGAGAAGACACAAGGGAAAGTTTGTAGGCTAAAAAAGGCCTTTTATGGGCTGATACAATCACCACAAGCATGGTTTGAAAAGTTCAATCAGGCTATGATCTCCTTTGGTTATCAACAGAGTAATGCGGATCATACCCTATTTATCAAGCACTCCCAAGGTAAGATCATGCTTCTTATTCTCTATGTTGATGGCATTATTGTAACTGGAAGTGATACAGAAGAAATGGCTAGGCTGAAAAAACTACTTGCTCAAGAATTGAAATTAAGGACCTAGGAAAATTGCAATATTTATTCGGAGTTGAAGTCGCTAGATCAAGAAGATGAATCTTTATCTCCCAAAGAAAATATGTCCTAGACCTATTAGAAGACACTAGTATGATGGGTTATAACCAGCTGAATCTCCTATCGAAAGCAATCACAAACTGCAAGTAGGAACAGGTACATCAGAAGACATGAGAGGATATTAGAGATTAGATGGAAGACTCATCTATCTTTCTTACACTAGGCCAGACATAACATTTGCAGTTAGTCTAATAAGTCAGTACATGTATGATCCACGTGAACCACACTTACAAGATGTGTTTCGCATTTTGCGCTGTCAAAAGTCTACTCCAAGAAAAGGCCTTATGTTCACTAACAATGGTCATTTTAAGATAGAAGCATTTACAGATGCTGATTGGACTAGATCTCCAAATGATAGGAGGTAAACCACTGGTTAGTACACTCATAGGAAGACTAGTCACTTGGAGAAGCAAAAAACATAATGTAGTTGCTGGATCCAGTGTAGAAGCCAAATATAGAGCTATGGCTCAAGGTGTGTGCGAACTATTGTGGGTAAAGAAGCTGATGAATAAATTACAACTAACGAACGAAGGAAGTTCATCTCTCTACTGTGATAACAAAGTTGCCATTAGTATAGCTCACAATCCTATTCAGCATGATCAAACAAAACACATAGAAATTGACCAACACTTCGTGAAGGAGAAACTTGTGAATGGCTCCCTGCAATTATTCCATGTGGGGTCAAATGAACAACTGGTAGATGTCTTCACCAAAGGACTCTACAATAAAAAGTTTCATAACCTCACTTGCAAGTTGGGCATGTGCGATATCTATGCACCAACTTGAGGGGGAGTGTTGACCAGGGATTATTAGCATTGATCATGTATTGATATTCTTATAATTACTCCTATAATCTCTCCTATAATTGAAAGATTTCCTATAGTTAATAGCTAGATTACTTCCTAAATGGTCCTAGAAATTTTGTATTTAAACCTTGTTCCTACGTACAAAAAGATATAGAATACATATTATCTTCAACATTCAACACATTCAACACCATTAAAGACATAAATCTATTCACATTAAGCCACATAAACTCACCTCACATTGTTTGGAGAAAGTTGATCCAATACCATTTGGATTAGGTTTGGACTAAAATTAGAAAGAAGGGATGACCCTACGAGCCAATCTTGAGGCGGGTAGATCTGAACTTTGAAAAGGAGAATTGTTATTAGATCAATTGGGAATCACAATTTTTTAGATCAAAGTTAAAATAAATAGGCTAGTACATGAAGCACATGCATATAAACAAAATGAACAACTTGCAGCATACATTTCAAAAAAAGCATACATGCTATAAGGAAAAAATAGCTTTAATATAGATGAGAAATATAGAACTAGATACAAATTGTATGTTGCACATAGCCACACAATACACAAATTTAGTAAAGTGCAAGGAACAATACGACAATAATAACAGGTTACATGGAACTGGAAAATCTAAAACGCTTTTATGGTCTTTACAGCAAATTGGTCCCACTTCCCCACATGGATTAACTCAAAAAAGCTTTTTTTTTTAAACTAAAAACATACCCATACAAGCTTGTCCACATACAACTTTTAAATTAGTTACCATAATAAAACAATTAGTGGACAACCTTGCTTAGGATACAACATGTGGGACTGCCATAAAGGAGAAAGCAGTAAAGTATAAACTATGCAAAAGCTCTCACGATTGCAAACTTCATTTAAGAGCAAAGCTGACCTGCATATCACAAGAAACTTTGACTACGTAATTAAACGGAGGGATTTTGTCGTCATAGTGGAATCCTGTCTCACAAACAGCTGCAAGCTTCATCCAAATCAAAAAAATTATAAAATTTTTTATGAAATCTAAGAAAACCAGTTCCAGTGTTGAATACCAGAGCAAACAATAGGTTAGACACTTAAAAAACCTAAATCAATTTTGTGATGGATTCAGTAGGATTTCAGGGAACACAATATGAAATAAAAAGAATCTAGTAATAACTCCTAAAAAACCAAAATAAAAAAACAAGATCAATTTTGTGATGGATACAGTAGGATTTCAGGGAACACAACATGAGATTAAAAGAATCTAGTAATAACACCTAGAAAACCATAATGCAAGCCATATGACATGGATAAGCTTGCATAAATATGCACACACAAACATGAAACGCAAGAGCAAACATAAACCTACATGTATGCATACATCAATGTAAATAGATATATAATTTATATAAAAAAAATGTAAATAGATATATAAATAAATATGCATGCATATGTCATAAAAACAATGGATGCATGCAATGTTTGTTATAGTCATACAGACATACAAGTACATTATGCTTGAACAAAGGGACAAATTTTGTAGAAAGACATTTAAAAAAGAAAACAAAGGATCTTGTTACTTAAGGAACCAAGACAAAAATAACAACAACAACATCCCAACAAAAGTCCTGCAGATATCCAGGGTCTGAACAAGTCTAAAAATACACGACCTTACCCCTAACTGTTAAAAAGACTGTTTCCGATAAACCCATGTGAAAAAGAAAATATAATTAAAAAAAAATTAATAAAGAATACATATTAAAATAATAATTATTAAAAAATTAAAAATAAAACATAGACATTAAAATAATAATAACAATAACAATAAAATAAATAAATAAATAAATATACAAACAAAAAAGAAGACAAGGAAACAAATAAAACAAACAAGTTATTACAAGATAATGTTTAGGCTAAATAAGGAAATACTTGTGTTAAATAACTAAGAGAAATGTACTACATATTAAATGTTTAGACTAAAAAACAAACGATAAGGCTTGACAGAATATGTTTTAAAGACCTATGAGAATGAGATCCTTTACTCATATCCTAATATGCCAAAATTTTATATCAAGGGCCACGTTCTCGGTAAGTTTCAGCAGAGTCATATCACTCTTGATCACCTCTCCCCAGTTCTACTTAGGCCTTTCTTTTTTTTTTTTTACAATTTCTAAGCACAATCTTTTTGTATCTTCTCGCTGGAGCATCAGAATGTCTCCAATTAACATATCCGAGTCACCTAAGTCTTGTCTCTCTTAATTTTTCGTTACTATTAGCTACCTTTAATTTGTCTCTTATTATTAGATTTTTGACTTTTATCTTTTTTAGTAATGTTGCACATCCAATGGAACATCCTCATCTCTGATATCATTAACTTATGACTATGCATCTTTTTGATGGGTCAACACTTCGTCCTGTAGAGCAAGACCAACCTAATCGCTAAATGATAGAATCTACCTTTGGCTTGAGAAGTATATTCTTGTCATATAAAACTCCTAATGCATTTTTCCATTTAAACTACCCTAATCTGATACAGTGGAAAATGTCTTTATTTATCTCTCCATTACTTTGGATGATAGATCTTAGATACTTAAAATAATCTTTATGTGGTATAACTTCTAAACTAATCTTTACCTCCAAATCAAGAGCTACCATATGATCCAAAAATTTACGTTCTAAGTACTCCTCAGTCTTAGTCTTACTAAATTTAAAACCGTTCGACTTTAATGTATGCCTCTAAAATTCTACCTTGATATTAACACGCTCTTTTGTTTCATTGACTACAATAATATAATCAACAAATAACATACATCAAAGCACATCCCCTTAGATATTCTTAATAAACTCATCCCTCGTTACTTATAAACACTTCTACATAATTTTCCTAGGGATCTTGTCATAAGCCTTCTCTAAGTCAATAAAAACCATGTATAAGTTACTTTGTCTTTTTCTATAATATTATATTAATCTTCTAAGGAGATGTAAAGCTTTTTTCAGGAACTTTTCCAGTATGAATCAAGCCGGCTCTCCAAGATAGGTGCATCCTTTCTCACTCTCTTCTCAATCAACTTCCCCCTAATTTCATGATATGACTAAGTAATTTGATGCCTCTATAGTTGTTAAAGCTTTGAATGTCCTCTCTGTTATTCTATAGAGGAATTAGCATACTAAATCTCCACTCATCCGACACTTTGGCAGACTTAAGGATCAAATTAAAAAGTTTGGCAACCCTTTTCGCATAGGCTTTTCCACTACTCTATGGGTATCTGATTAGGCCTTATTGTCTTCTACTCTTCATCTCCCTCAAAGCTCTTTTAATTTCTTTCCTTATGATCAGTTGACAACAAGCAAAATTATGATACCTCTCGGAAGTGTTAAGATCACCTAAAGAGATGTTATCCTCTACTCCATTAAAAAGACTATAGAAGTATCTTTGTCATCTTCTCTTCATGTTATTTTCAACCACAAGTACCCGCCTCGTTTCACCTTTATACAACAAACTTAATCTACGTCTCTTACTTTCTGTTATTTAGCTCTCGCCAACTTAAAAATATCTTTTTTTCCATCTTTAGCTTCCAATCGTTGGTAAACCAAGAAATAAATTAATGAAAAGTGTTCGTAAATGGCAGAAAATTGATTTCTTTTAATGATAATAATGATTTCACATACAACTTTACTACAATAATAAATAGGAAAAACTATAAGAATTCCTAAGATACTATTATACAAATATGATTGACTTTTCTTAACATATGCTAGCTTTTAGCAATCCACATCTCAAACAATCATCCATATGCAAAAAGTGGTTGACTGATAAGCTATAAATCCCATTCTCCACACTCCCCCTCAAGTTGGTTAAATATGGATTTGTTATTTATAGCTTGCCAAGAACATTATAAAACACTTGCACACTCAATTGTTTCATAAGAACATCTACAAGTTGACCTCCAATTGGAGAATAATTATGTAACAATCAACCAACTCTCCAATTTTATTAAATATGATGTCTATCAATCTTGATATGCTTTATTTTATCTTTATATTAGATTGTGAATGATACTTATCAATGAGTTATTATTGCAGTATAACCTTATTGGACCATTCCACCTTACATTTAAATTATCAAGAATAATGTCAACCATTATAACTAAAAATGCCCAATGCTACAGACTTAAATTTTGCTTTTGCAGTTAATCCAGCTACAACATTTTGGTAATTAGTCCTCCATGTTATAGCCCATGCACTTCCCCTCAAAGTCAAACATGTTGCTTCTGAGTTACAAAATTTAACAGAAGATAAAATAGAAATAGCAATGAACTCAATGTGCGGCCATAAAAAACTTAATAAAGATAAAGCATTCATAAGAGAGAAAAAGAAAGGTGATAGAAAGAAAAATAAGGATACAACATTCTCCCAAACCAAGCATGGCAACTTTGTTTTAATTCATAGGATGTTTTTTGAATTCTACAAACCTTTCCGAACTACCTTGAACAACAAATCCTATTAGTTGCCCCATATGAACTTCTTAAAAGGTCACCATGGAAATAAACATTATTGATATCCAATTAATGTAAATGTCAATTATTAGTGGCAACTAAAGAAATAAAAAGACGAAAAGATACAAGTTTGGCAACTAGAAAGAAAGTTTCTGAATAAACAACTCCATAAAAATAAGCATAGCCTATGGCAACCAAGCAAGGCTTAAGCCATCCTATTGAACCACCAAGATTAACGTTGACTGTATAGACCCACTTACAAATAATAGCCCGTTTACTTGCTAAAAGGTTTACCCATTCCCAATTACCATTCTCATCCAAACCTTCATTTCATCTTGCATAGCAGCTCACCAACTAGCATAGAATAAAGCATCACAAACATTGTGAGGAAGTAAGATTCTATCTAAAGAGGCAATAGCAAATCAAAAAGAATAGGATAAATGGTTATAAGACACAAATGATGAAATGGGATGAGAACATAATTGTTTACCTTTTCAAACAATAGGAAGGTCAAGACTAGAAGCTTAAGACTCAAAAGTAGGTCAAGGAGATGAGTCATTTGGCAAAGACTAACAAGATTACACTTAACTAATGCGAAGTTTAACGATTTCATTAATGCAAAGTTGAGTAGTCACTTGATATGCCAAAAGATCATCTCCCTCCCCCTCACTAGAATAAATGGAAGACTCTAAAAAGAATGGGATGTGTTCAAAGAAAGTAACATCAAGAGACACCAAATAGTGATTCAAAGAAGGGGAATAACACCAATAACCTTTCTAAGGACCAAAATCTCCCTAGACAACACATTTTAAAGACTTTGGATCTAAGATAGACACCCATGGATAAACATCCCAAACAAAACACGCAACCAAAAATGCATGGTTTTCCGAGAAAAAGTGATTGGGACAAGAACATAGAATCATAAGAAATGCTACACTTAAGTACACAAAATGGCATACAATTGATTAGAAAATACACATTAGAAAAATCATCAACCACAATTGTCTAGGAACTCTGTGGTGAAAGAGAAGAGCTCAAGCAAACTCAAATAGATGCCTATTCCTACATTCTGCAACACCATTTTGAGGTAGTGTAACATTGTTACTTTATAAAATTTGCACCCACATTTTGAATGGTGTTTGTATTTCAGCATAAAAAGAATAGCATATAGGAAACATGTATGATAAATTATCATTCAGCATAGCCATGTAGTATGGGAATAATCATCCACAAAAGTGACTAAATATCAAAAACCAAATTTAGAGGCAATAGAACTTGGACACAGAATATCCAAATAATCCATAAGCTCTCTAACAAACTTATGATGTCTGATCAAATAAATTAACTTAGTTCAATAGAATTATGAATTTGCATGAATTTTTTTTTGGATCATCACACAACCAATTTTCTTTTTTCTATAATCATTCAACGGGTCATTAGTGAGGTGGTTGTCCATATAAATGGTTCGAAATTAAACTCTGAACAACTTTACTCCAATCCACACTTTACTCCAATCCAAAATTGTTTCTTCCACTTAACTTGTGATAATCTTAGAAGTCATCGGAATTAAATCTAAAACCACCACTAAATCTTGAAATCCTCAACCATTAGTCAACAATGGTATTCAAAATAAGCCACAATACCATACATTGAGAAACTGAATTAGGTAGATCAAGCAATAACAAATTGAAAAAAAAATGATAATGATAATTCAACAAGGCAAAACATAGTATTGCTAATAACTAAGACAACTGATCCAAGAAAATAAGTGGGGGTAGAGGGATTGGTGAATGGAGAAGTATTGATGTTTGCATGAAAAACTAGAGATCAATGAAGTAGTAAACGGGTCAAACTCTGACCTAATGCATGCAATTGCATGTATTGACAACTTTGGATATAAACTAGACACTAAGATTCTCAAACAAGATATAAGAGGTCTTAGACATACAAGGACATTGACTATAAAAAGAATAGCTCCAAAGTAGCAATCACTAAAAAAAAACAATAAATTGGTCTAAAAATCTATAGGGCAAAAAATGGGTTAGAGTTCGCATATATAGAAAAGTGGGTGGTCAAACTAGACTATTGTCTACCATGAGGACTTTGCTAGTGGTGTAATCACCTATTGGTAGAAACAAACATCATCGAGGAGGATCAAAGAACCACACCACCTATTTTGGCTCTAATGCCATGTTGCAAGTATGCCTAGAATGAAAAGTAATTTGTTACACTTACTAACAATGTCTACATTAATTATATATACATATGATAAATCTACTTATATGGTAAGTAGCAATGGATATATACATGTAAGAGTTATATTTATATGGTAAGTAATATGGTCATATATCCTATTTATTAAGGAATCATATCAGCCTTGATTTTATGTTAGTGATTTGATTTCATAACCTTAGGGTCAATAACAGCTAATAAAAACTCCAAACACTAACATTGTTACCATGAGTTGCACAAGCAAGCAAGTTAATTGTTGACGTCAAAGAACCACACCAGCTGTTTGGCTCTAATGCCATGTTGCAAGTACACATAGAATGAAAAGTAATTTGTTACACTTACTAACAATGTCTACACTAATTATACATACATATGATAGTTCTACTTATATGGTAAGTAGCAATGGATATATACATGTAAGAGTCATATTTATATGGTAAGTAATATGTTCATATATCCTATTTATTGAGAAATCATATGGGCCTAGATTTTAGGTTAGTGATTTGATTTCATAACCTTAGGGTCAATAACAGCTAATAAAAACTCCAAACACTAATATTGTTACCTCGAGTAGCACAAGCAAGTAGGTCAATTGTTGACGCCAAAGTAACCAAACATACAAGGTAGAGCATTTTCATACCTCATCAAAAATCCATTTGCAAATCCCAGATTGTTGCAAGAGATAAATATATTTGAATAGTAACCCTATAATGTCTTGCATGTGCTCTGAAGTTGAATATTGAAAAGATAGTATCAGTCTCACAAGAATGTTGCTATGTCCAAGTAAACAGATAAATAATTTCTATGCAAACAACTTATAAAGAAGACAAATACGAAAATAAAGGATTATAAAGAAGTCAGGTGAAGGGGAAAATGACTAAATAACTAACCATGACCAGCATCTGTAAGATCAATCGATACTTTAAAGAAAGAGAAGTCCATTGTTTCACTCGCTTCTGCTGCAAACAAACCAGTAGCCCATCCTACAATTTGATCAAGGAAACCATATAACACAACTTCTAATAACAAATAGAATCAAATATAAAAATACGAAAGTCGACAAGAGAATCATCAAAGTTATATGCAACTTTAACCTTAGTAAAGAAATTTTGCACTAGGGCATGTACACATGCACAAATTAGTTAGGCAAGTTAACATCTTTAGAGAAAAGTTGTTAGCACCCTTCCTTGTGACCAGCCTGTTAGTATTAGTGATCAACTTACTAGTATCAATACTACACAGGCCCACTAAGCCCATCCAAACCTACATCCGTAGGGGTAAGATGAGAGAGGGGATACAAGCCACGTGGGTAGGCTGTTATGAGTTAGTTATGGAGAGAGAGAGTGTGTGTATGGAGAGGGTACGAAAATATAGGGAGAGTTGTATAGTGAGAGGAGGTATTCTGATTCTTCTGGAAATATAGTTGTTGTATTGGCCTAAAAACTACTTTTCTAGGAGGTATTCCATTGCTATACCTATTGATTAAGTAAATAATACAATATCTTCTGCTATTCCTATCAATTGCTGCTTTCATTGAGAGACCAAGTAGGGAGAGATTGTATGCAAACTATAATGGAGGCTAGAGTATCAGCAATGGGGCTTCTCTTAGGAGGCAGGAATCATCCCTCTTGGCACAAGAGGGAATGGTTAAATAGTATGACACTACCCTAAAGGACCTACGGACGCAACTCAGTACTTTGATGGCTAGCGCCGAGACATTGGCCAAGTCTCAAGGTCTATTACAGTCAGAGTTGAGAGATGGGTTTTAGTTGATGTTGGCCAACCCACAGAAGCTAAACGTGAGTGAAGGAGAGGTACCTCCGGGGTTTGCTCACCGTGCGCACGCGTCTTCTTCAACTGGAAACGAGAGACTGGCGCTTCCCACTCATTCAGAAGGTGGGAACATTCCCGTTGGTGGCTTGCAGGGTCTGGGTAACCATCAACCAAATGAGCACGTTTCATCAGCTACTACTGAACGTGCATGGGAAGAGTATAAGAACGTAGCCCGTAGAGTCGACCTTCCTACGTTCCATGGAGACGACCCGTTTGCATGGGTTACACGAATCATACTTTATGATTCACGAGATTCCACCTGAACTACATTTGCCGATGGTCCAGATTTGCATGGAGGGAGCAACTTTATACTGGTTCATGAACCTTCGAGAGTTCGACCCACACATGACATGGGAGAGGTTTAAACGTTCCTTGTTCGAACGTTATGGGGGTAAGAACGAGGGAGACCCGATAGAACAATTGAAGTCGGTCTCCCAGCGAGGTTTGGTGGATGACTATATTGATGAATTTGAGAGAGTTGCGTCGCAGATTGGTCATTTTCCAGAAGAATGGTATATGAGCTATTTTTGGGAGGGTTGCATGAAGAAGTGAAGAACTGATTCAGAACCCACGACCCCCCAACCCGAGTTCAGCTCATCTCTATCGCAAGGAAGGTTGAAAGAGAATTAATTGGTGAAGGTGTGATTCAGCCAGGAGAAGGGAGAAGAAAAACTGAAGGCTTTCATTCAAATTTTGGGCACTGAATAGGACACTCCAACACGTACCGTCCAGCTCAGCCAAACCATGTAGTGGGAAATATTAAAAATGAAGTAAAGGAGCTACCCAACAAATAGAGAGGTCCCACCTCTGATAGTCACAGAACAGGGAATCCAAAATGGAGGGGAAAACATAACTTGACTTATGATAGCTTATGGAAAGGAGGGCAAACGGCTTGTGTTTTAAATATGGGTAGACTTTCGATCCTCTCCACCGCTGTCCAGATAAAGAATATAGGTTAATAATTTGGGAGGGGGATGAAGCCAAAGTTGGAGAGAATAGTCAGGAGGCACCAATGGAAGTAGAACAACAAGAAGATTGGGAATTAGTGTGTAATGCAGTGGAGTTCAGGGAATTAGAGAGGGATCAATCCTCACCCCCGAAATCAATGGTTTTAATAGGTAAGTTGAAAGAAATGCCTATTATTGTTATGGTAGATAGTGGAGCCAGCCACCATTTTGTGTCTAGGAGATTGGTTCAAGCTATGGACTTAACTTTTACATTGACTAGAACTTTTAGAGTGAGGTTGGGGGATGGGCATCGTTCCTTTTCGCAAGGGGTTTGCAAGGAAATTAAGTTGGAGCTTAATGGAGAGGAGTTTAGGGTGAATGCCTATGTGTTTGATACAAGAGGGCCTGATCTGATTCTGGGGGTTGCACAGCTTGAAACATTGGGGATAGTGAAGGTTGATTGGAATAATACGTACATGACATTTGATCGAAAGGGTACTGAAGTAACCTTGCAGGGGATCAATATGCACACTTCTTCTCCTCATGCACTACAACAAATTTTGAAGCATCAGGAATTGGAAGTTGAAGGGCTGTTGTGGTCATTAAGAATGGGTAGAACTTTATCTGATGAGGTAGGGACCTTAGATGAAAGTCAGCAAGAGGAAGTGAGGGCTATCTTAGGCAAATTTGGGTCGGTTTTTCAGGAAATAAAGGCGCTACCACCAAGGAGGAAGCATGATCATGCGATTAATCTGAAGGAAGGGGCAATACCGGTGAACATTCGTCCATATAGACATGCACACCATCATAAGGACGAGTTTGAGAGGCAGATCTGAAATTTGCTGGAAACTGAGGTCTTAAGGCATAGTATCAACCCTTTTTCAAGTCTGGTTATTCTTGTCAAGAAGAAGGACAGGTCTTGGC
>JANJEY010000005.1:51282292-51301486 GCA_024703695.1 Erythroxylum cataractarum
TAATCTATGTTGTACTCTTTATGTATATATATCCTATTAAGTTTCAATAAAGTGGGTACCTTGAAACCCTAAATTCTAATAAGTATCATGCTTCATCTTTTGGGGGGCATTCAGGTTTCCTCAAAACTTACAAAAGGTTGGCCGGTGGATTGTTTTGGTTGGGAATGAAACCTTCTATTCCGAAATTTGTGCATGAATGTGCCACTTGTCAGAAACATAAATACATGGCCATGTCTCCAGCTGGTCTACTGCAACCCTTACCCATACCACATCTGATCTGGGAGGAAGTTTCCATGGATTTCATCACAGGGCTTCCTAAGTCTCACAGATATGAGGTAATTTTGGTGGTGGTTGATCATTTATCTAAGTACGCCCATTTCTCACTTCTGAAACATCCCTACACTGCTAAGATTGTGGTTGAAACATTTTTCCAAGACATAGTTAGACTACATGGAGTTCCTAGTTCCATTTTAAATGATAGAGACCCACTCTTCACTAGCAATTTCTAGAAGGAGTTGTTCAAGTTACAAGAGACAACATTGAAGATTGAGTTCCTCTTACCTTCCTTAAACGGACGGACAAACTGAAGTGATCAACAAGTGTCTAGAAACTTATCTTCGTTGCTTCACCTCTGAGCAACCTAAAAATTGGTCTACTTGGTTAATATGGGCTGAATATTGGTATAATACAAACTACCATGTTTCAACTGGGCAAACCCCTTTTGAAGTTGTGTATGGTTGTCTCCCACCTACCTTGCTACATTTCACTCAAGGAGAGACTCAAGTGGAGGTTGATAGAGATGAAGCATTACGTCAACTTAAGCACAACTTAGTCAGAGCACAATCCATGATGAAGAAATCAATTGATAATCACAAAAGAGAGGTGCATTTTTAGGTAGGCGGTCTATTCTATGTTAAACTAAGGCCCCATAGACAGCTCACTGTGGCAAGGAGGAACTGTCCTAAATTGTCAGCAAGATACTACGGGCCTTTCAAGATAATTGAGAGAGTGGGATAGGTTGCCTATAGGCTACAACTTCCTCCTTCATCCAAGGTTCATCCGGTTTTCCATGTTTCAAAGCAAAAGAGGGCCTTGGGCAACCATTCAGTTGAGCACAATTTTCCCCAAGGGTTAGAGATGGATCAACCCAACTTGGCTGAACTGGAGACGATCTTAGCTTCACGAATTTCTAAGTCCAAAGGGAGCAATATCCTCCAGTGGCTCATACGGTGGAGAGACAAACCAGCAGAAGAGGCGACTTAGGAAGATGCAGAATTTATAAAGGGGCAATTTCCTTCCATTCACATTGAGGACAAGGTGCTTATTGAGGGTGAGGGTACTGCTAGCACCCTTCCTAGTGACCAGCCTATTAGTATTAGTGATCAGCCTACTAGTATCAATACTACACAGCCCACTAAGCCTACATTCGTAGGGGTAAGATGGGAAAGGGGACACAAGCCACGTAGACAGGCTATTATGAGTTAGTTATGGAGAGAGAGAGAGATTGTGTATGGAGAGGGTACGGGGAATATATGGAGAGTTGTATAGTGAGAGGAGGTATTCTGATTCTTCTAGAAATATAGCTGTTGTATTGGCCTGGAAATTACTTTTCCAGGAGGTATTCCATTGTTGTACCTATTGATTAAGTAAATAATACAATCTCTTCTGCTATTCCTACCAAAAGTCCTATAATGCATCATATGAACATATTTCTATATTCCCTTCAATTGTTAACTAAGACCACTCTAGTACTCTTGATCACTGCATTTCTGAAGAACTTACGGGGGAGAGAGTGGTTTAGCAAATGAGAGGGACAATAGGAAAGGGAATAAACCGTTAGTGTGGAAGGTGTATTCTAGAAGAAAGAACAGTGAGCCAAGGATGAAGTTAATTATCAGCTAAGGTGGCAAAGTAGTTAGGCATAACAGAATGTATCTGGGGAGGGGATTTATGTAAGGGGGAAAAAGAAGGGAGGAAGTAGGAAAAAAGTGAGACAAGTTTGTGACAGAAGGATATTCATACCTTCTGAGGAGCAATTCTGCTCTGGTTAGGGAGAAATACCATACTTCTATCCTATAATGAGATATATACATTACGGTTATATTGCAATAATACAGTAAATCTCTAGTGTTCTAAGACTAGAGTTCTATCATTGGTCCGACCTGCCAGATACTCATCGGAAGGGCGAGTAGTTTCCTTCCTATTTTTCATTTAACGTCGGAGGTCCATCTTCATGCCACCATAGATGTTGAATAGAGTTGAGCTATTGCAATCTCATATGGCTAGTCTAGAAGCTGGGGTAGAAGATATCCAATCATCCATGCGAATGGCCATGGGGGAGATGCAACGAGCATTATTGATGGAAATGAGTAAAATGATGGGCAAGCGTCCAGAGGAGGGACAAGGAAGTGATACCTATGAGAGGAGGCCGAATATGGTTGGTGACAAGAATACTCAACCTTCTCAGTGGCATTTTCAATCGGAATAGTCTTTGGGCAATATGGAAGAGTATAGAATGTCGGTGAGAAACGTAAAGTTGCCCATGTTCGATGGGTCTGATCCGGTGGGATTGATTACCTAAGCATAAATTTATTTCGAAATTCATGGGACTTCTGAAGAGGTGAAGATTAAACTGGCTTTATTGAGTATGGAGAGATCTACGATTCACTGGTTCAACCTCCTCCGAGAGACTGAAGTGGAGCTAACATGGGAGAAGTTGAAGCAAGCTTTAATCGATAGGTATGGCGGAAGGAGATTTGAGAACCCATTTGAAGAACTCTCTGATTTGCATCAAACAAGCACGGTAGACGAGTACATTGAAGCTTTCGAGTTCATGTCTTCTCAAATGTGACGCTTACCGGAAGCACAATTCATGGGTTATTTCATGAGTGGGTTGCGCAATGAGATCCGACGAAGAGTGCGCACCTTCAGTCCATCCAACAGGGTCCAAATAATGAAAACTGCAAGGGCTGTGGAGGAGGAGATGTACGGGGACCAAAGAAGCTATGAAACGTTTATTCCCCAACATCAAACTGGAATCACAGAAGTGAAACTAGTTTTAGAAGCCATAATCGGGTTCACCCAGCGTAGTCAGGCCTCTCAAATACCATGGGTTATGGAGTGGGTAGAGGAGATGCCGAGTCGGGTCAAATCCGAGATCCGACGGGCCACTGCTTCCACACCAGATCGCCAAAACCAGGGGCAGGATCTCACCGAGCAGCGCTGACCAAACGAGTGGAAGGGGATCGAAGGGCATACATGGAGAAAATAGAGGATTGCAGCACATTTCCAATCAAGAGCTCATGGATCGCAAGGCTAAAGGGTTGTGCTTCAGATGTGGAGAAAAATTTCACCCCCTACATCAGTGCTCCGAACAACAACTGTGGTTGTTAATATTGGATGACAATGAAACCTTAAACGACGATGGGGAAATAATAGCCATTGAAGGGGAGGATGTCGAGGATGATGAGGTTGCTCTAGAGTGCTAAGCTATGGGGGTGTTTGGGATCCATAAGGTAGTATTATCGAAGGCAAAACTATGAGGATTGAGGGAGAGATTCGTGGGGTTCCCATTGTAGTTTTGGTTGACAGTGGAGCAAGCCACAACTTCATTTCTCCAGAACTTGTTAGTGGTTTGGGATTAAAGGTAGAAATGACAAGGAATTTCGGAATTTGTTTGGGAGATGGCCATAAAGTTTCCACAAATGAGAAGTGTATAGCAATTCCCATTCGGATGGGGGACTTAGAGTTGAAGATTGATGCATACGTGTTAGAGATGGGAGGCATGGATATCATTTTAAGGGTGGCTTGGTTGCAAACATTGGGGAAGGTTATTGTTGATTGGAAAGAAATGACTATGCAGTTTCAATACGCTGGAAGATGCATTAAATTATGCGACAATGCTGACTTCAGATCAGCCCAGCAGAGAGGAATTAAGAACTTGGAGGGGCCAGCATCCTTACATAGCCTATTAGAGAGTTTATTGGGTGAATTTCATGAAGCAAAAGCTATTGAACCAACAGAAATTCAACCACCTAAGCTGAACACAACAAAGCAAGGGGAGTTGAAAAGGGTGTTGAATCAGTTTTCAGAAGTATTGCAAGAGTTGAGGGGACTACCTCCAAAAAGGATACATTCTCATGCCATTATCTTGAAGCAAGGACATGGTCCCATTAGTGTAAGGCCATACCGTTACCCTCATCACCACAAAGATGAGATTGAGAAACAAGTCAAACAGATGTTGCAAGTGGGGATCATACGGCAAAGTTCAAGTGCTTACTCTAGTCTACTCATTTTAGTGAAGAAGAAGGATGCGTCTTGGAGAATGTGCGTCAATTATAGAGCATTAAATAGGGTTACAATACCAGATAAGCACCCTAATCCAGTGGTGGATGAACTCTTGGATGAACTACATAATGCTCATGTTTTTCCTAAGATAGATCTCAAGTCCGGATGTCATCAAATTAGGGTTGTGGAGGAAGACATAAATAAGACAGCTTTCCGGACACACAACGGCCATTATGAGTTCCTTATAATGTCGTTTGGTTTAACCAATGCGTCGGCAACTTTTTAGGCTATAATGAATGATATTTTCCGATCTTTTCTTAGAAAGTTTGTGTTGGTTTTTTCCGATGATATTCTGGTCTATCGTGCAAATTGGAGTTCTCATCTTTCTCATTTATCCAGTGTTTTGGAGGTTTTGCAAAATAACAAATTTGTGGCTAATCAACAGAAGTGCAGTTTTGGGAGACATACGATAGAGTATTTGGGGCATATCATTTCAGGGGAAGGAGTAGCAATGGATTCGGCTAAGATCAGTAGTGTGTTGACATGGCCTATTCCTAGGAATGTTAAAGGAGTAAGAGGATTCCTAGGCTTAACCCGATACTATCGCAAGTTCAGTATGAACTATGGGAAAATAGCCAACCCACTTACCGACCTGAGTAAGAAAGAAGGATTTCTTTGGAATTTTGCTGCTTTAGAGTCTTTTGAGGCTCTCAAAAAAACTTTGACAACATCCCCGGTCCTAGCTCTTCCTAATTTTTCCCAAACCTTTGAGATTGAATGTGATGCCTCAGGAAATGAAGTGGGAGCGGTCCTGATGCAAAACCGCAGACCCATAGCTTATTTCAGCAAAGCTTTTTCAACAGGGAACCTTTCTAAGTCAGCCTATGAGAAAGAATTGATAGCTTTAGTGTTGGCAGTGAACCATTGGCGTCATTTCTTGCTTGGGCAACCCTTTTTGGTTTATTCCGATCAGAAAAGTTTACGTCATTTATTGCAGCAAAGAATTACCACAACAAATCAACAGTGTTGGATGTCAAAACTTTTGGGCTATCACTTCGCAATCATGTATAAATCAAGACCAGAAAACAAGGGGGCTGACGCTTTGTCACGGGTTTATAAAGAAGGGGAATTTTAGACCATGGTGTCTTTTCCAATGTGGGCAGAAGGTAAAAAAATCCAACAAGAGGTACAACATGATCCGACATTGTGTAAAATTATCCAAGAATTGCAGCAGAAGCCAAATCCCAAATCCGGTGTCTCTTGGCATCAGGGGGTTCTTTTGCACAAAGGAAGGCTGGTTATTTCATCTACATCCCCATTGGTTCTGATCCTCCTAAAAGAATATCATTCTTCTCCTATTGGGGGCCATTCAGGATTTTTGCGCACTTATCGACGGATTACTAGTAATCTCTATTGGATTGGAAAGAAGAAGACTATCCAAGATTTTGTGAAGTCTTGTGACACATGCCAACGACAAAAATATGCTGCAACATCGCCTGAGGGTTTGCTACAACCCCTACCAATTCCTAATCAGATTTGGGAAGATACTTTGGTCCCTTTCAAATTCTGGACAAATTGGGAGCAATTGCCTATAAAGTCAAACTACCCCCCAACTCTAAAGCTCATCCAATATTCCATGTTTCGCAACTAAAGAAGGCAGTGGGCAATTATTCGATGGAGGCCTCTTTACCAGACGGTATGGAAGTAGAATTGGAAGCTATGGTGGAACCTGAATGTGTGCTGGCCAGCAGAACAATTACTGCATTTAGGGACTCAACACAGCAATGGTTGGTTAAGTGAAAGGGCCAGACGGTGGAACAAGCAACATGGGTGGATGAATATGTGATTCGAAGCCAACTTCCTCACTTCAGCCTTGAGGACAAGGCTGCTCTTTCAGGAGGGGCCAATGATAGAACTTACGAGGGAGAGAGACACTCTCTTAGCAAATGAGAGAGACAATAGGAAAGGGAATAAACCATTACTGTGGAAGATGTATTCCAGAGGAAAGAACAGTGGGTCAGGGGAGAAGTTAGTTATCAACTGAGGTGGCAAAGTAGTTAGGCATAACAGAATGTACCTGGGGAGGGGATTTATGTAAAGGGGAGAGAGAAGGGAGGAAGTAGGAAAAAAGTGAGACAAGTTTGTGACAGAAGGATATTCATACCTTCTGAGGAGCAATTCTGCTTTGGTTAGGGAGAAATACTATACTTATTTACTGTAATGAGATATATACATTATGGTTATATTGCAATAATACAGTAGATCTCTAGTGTTCTAAGACTAGAGTTCTATCAATTTCTATCTTATCATCTACAAAATTTTCTTATAAAATACCCTTCCAGAATATCATTAGCCCTTTTAACATTGAAGACAACCACTTAGATATCTTAAACTTGCCTTAAGTTCAGTTTACTCATCTTTGTTTCATGATGGGAATAGCAAATGATGGAAAATATCTTGGAACATGACCAAGAACCACAAAGATGCTACTAGGAAGAAGGTGCCAAAAAAATAGAATTGTGCTCACCATTTGTTAAGCAAAGTCATTATCAATTGAATAGAACTCCATCATAATTAGCTTAAGATCTTGAGCTTTTTTATGCCTTTCAAATCAAAAACACAAATCACAAAATTGAGACAGAATTTAGTCTTTCTTAGCATATTTGTAGGACCATAAATCTCTCCAACAACCTCAAAAGCATGAAACAATTAGTATGTAAAATAAAAGGGTTAATCACATTAGACCCTCTTATGATTTGCACCTTTTTTAAAAATTATCATAAACCATCTAAGTTTTGGTTTTTATTTCACTTGTACCTCTTGAAGTTATTTTTTATTAGAAAATTTAATAACGAATGGACAAACATCGCATGGCTTAATAAGGTGTTGCATCATGCAACACCCATCATAGTTATGCCCCATGAAACAACCTTGGTTGTTGTCATCTCCCAAAGTCACGACATTGTCTACATGTGAGCAAACTCATTTGGTTGTTACATCTCCCAAACCACGAGACAATATGTGTTATGTGGCACAAGCATTACAAGTGTTGTACCATATAATACTTAATTAAATCACACCATATTGTTTGCCCATTTTCCACTAGAACTTAACGAATAATGATGTTAGGGGGTACGAGTAAAACAAAAACTAGACCTTATGGGGTAATATTATAAAATTAAGGAAAGAAGTGAAAGAAGTCAAAACCACAAAAAGTCTGGTGTAATTAACCCAAAACAAAAAATGACATGCACAAAATCATAAGTCCCTACACAAGCATCCATTTAAAGGTAGATAGATGTGGTAATGTAGTTTTCAAGATGCTTGGTTCAAAAGGAAAATAAAGAGGAGGTCGTACAAGATTTTGGAACTAATGAATCTCTAAATGGTCCACTCCTCAACTAATATTAAATGACAAGTTTTATGCTAAACATACAAATAACAACATCCAGTATAAATCTCGCTAGACACAGGGTCTAAGAAAGTCTAGTAATACGCAGCCTTACTCTTAATTAGTAGAGAGGTTGTTTCCAAGTGACCCACATACTATCAGATTAAAATAGAAATAATCATTTGATAAGCAATACCTCATTGGAGGAAGAAGAATGTTTGTAATATTTCCAATTAAGTGGCCCATACTAGTTGAGTTCTAATCACAGTTAAACACTAACAACAACGAAGTTTGCATAAAATGTCCTATAATCAACAATAATAAGACTAGTAGACATCTAAAATGGCCAAAAAGGTAATTATATTTGCATTCTCAATCTTCTTGCAATTTTGCAGAGAGACAATTGAAAATTGTTAGAAAATTTGGGTAAATTCAAGGAAAGTAGAAGACTTTATGTTGAGGAAACATAGTTAAAAGAAAACATATTATTTTGTGTACTCTCATGTGAAAAATTGTAATCAAGGGAACAACAAAATACCATGTCCCTAAAGCAAATCACATTAAACAAAAAGAATCCAACACTCATTTAATCAATAAAGATGATTAATGTCTAGCCATTCAACAAATGGATCTATCAAATATTTGTCATAATTATTTTTCAATTGCAATTATTTTATAAGGATGTAAAGTCATATCAAAATTTAATTTAGATTATGAGGTCCAACATATACCTATTTACATTCTAAATTAGTTTCGAATTAGTCAAAAATCATTATAAGTAGGATGCTTAGCTTTAGTGTTAGTTGCTTGTCGATTATTAATTTCGACTATCAACATATACTCTAGTTCCTTTCCTTCTATTCTCTTTTAAACTTCTTCGATTTGTTTCTATTCTATTGTTGTCTTCTCTATTCTCTTGTTTCCCTCTTGCATTTGTGAGTTTCTCTCAATTCTCTTGTCCCCTTAAATTTGTAGGACTTATTCTACATCAATCATATTTTTCAATAAGTGTTCCCTCAAGCACATCAAGGGTGTCCAAACATACCTAAGGTCTTCAAGACGAAGAACAAAGATCCTTCTCCTTCATGGCCAATAAGATGAGCAAGATATCTGCATGGTCCTTCTTTATAGTGCAGAATGCTTGGAGTTATAGGCCATATAATTCTCAACGTATGACCTTGTTTTATTGGGACAACTCTAACAAGAATCTGCAGCAAACAAAATAAAGAATAAAAAGGAAAAGATGTTCTCATAAGACTAAAAAGCCTTTACACGCATAGCCCTATAATGAGAAACCTAAAGATTTATATGTATGCATCACACACATATCTTTGTGCCTAAAAGGTTTCTATTACCACAACATCAAAAATTTTAAAAATCAAAATCATTGATCCATACCTGTAAGTGTTCTGGCGTGCAAGGTTGACCAGGATATGAGAAACAACTTATATTTTTGTTTGGAATTTCTCGGAATTTGCACTCAACAAGGTACTGAATTTTGTCAAGGCTTTCTGCAATATTAAAATTGAAATCAAAATAATCGTTTTTGATAAAAATACCAAATAACAAAGCAACAAAACAGAAAGGATTTCAACCTTTTGCATAAATCACTAGATGCATTAGATTGGCTGAATAATTTTCTTCATAGAACTTCATAAGCTCATGTCTGATATCTAGTCCTCTTTCTTTTGGTCTGACTTCCAAAGTATCCCAATTACCTATGCATTTAAAACATACAAAAAAATCATAAATTGTGGACATATGCAACAAATATCAATAAATATACTGAGCATTCATATTAGTTTTAATGACAAACTCATATAGTACTTTCCGCTAAACTATTACTTTGACCCAAATGTAAGTGTCAAAAAACTGGTAGTGAAGCTTAGGCTATGTTTGATCAGGGGTTTTATAATGGAATGGAATGAAATGTATAATGGAATGGGATGGAAAATGTGGGTTTCAAATTATATTACATTCCATCCTAAACAGTAAAAATAAAAAACCTCCAACTAGGAAGTTTAGGATGGAATGTAACATGATAAACAACTTTACACTATATTACATTATAAACCTTTCATCCAAACAACATTTCACTACATTACATTATGAACCATTCCATCCGTCCCAAACAATAATTTTCTAATATTACATCCATTTATGTTTTATTCCATTCCATACAATTAAAAACTTTATGTTTAGGCAAACATAGCCTTAGTCTTTTTTATAAAGGCTTGATATCATTACACCTTGAAATAAATGGAAACAACCAGTTAAGTCCTATGGATCAAACCATTTGGCACTACAGAGACATTTCTAGACAACAATTTCATGGGTGCATTCATTGTAAAATAAGTGCATAACATCGTGTATATATCTAAAAAAGTTACAAAATTGTTGATATATGCAACAAAAGTTGGCTACATTTTATTCATATGATTGTATAACAAGTGCATAACATATTCACACATAGCTATTCCTTTGCATGCAAATCACCTACGATCAATGTTGTCTATTAGTTAATAACAACATAAGGAATAAGAAATACATACGTAAAGAGAGAGAGGTATCTAAGTGCAACTAACCTGTACTAAACTTATGATATGGGTGGCCTTCATCACTGATATGTTTCTGAAGCTGCATTTAGCAACAAATTCACACGAATAATCATATTTAAAATTTTCAATGTCAAAATTATCATTGATCATTTTTTATGAGCAACACAAATAACCATATACACAAATTGCATATACTAATCTAGAAATATATGAAACTACTTCCACAAAACATAACATTTACGTCCTTTGTTTCCCTTTCTCTTTTTAGTATATTATGTTATGTCCATGACATTCATCAATAATTTTACACTAAACTTGTCCATATTCAAGTAAGTTCACTTGTAAGATACAATCTATCCCTCAACGGATCAATTGTCCAAAGTCAAGGAAGATTTTGCAGTACCTGATTCATTCTCCAACTATCAGACAACAAATTCTTTTGGTTCTCTACAAATAAGGGAAAGACGAAGAAATGAGCAATCACAACTAATTGCACAAGCCAACACATTTACTTGATGAAAACAACTGAGAAATTAAAAAAAAATTAACAATAAAAAGGAAAACAAAGAAAAAGGGGGAAAAAGGGGAAGAAGAGAGAGATCGTAAGCAACAAACAACCAGAGTCAATAGCTTTGATTTCCCTTGTGGTAGCATCAGCTGACATCAATGGTTTTATAAAAAATTGAGCAAACCTAAACAGAAATCCACAAACAAGCAACCAAATTTATAATGATTGAGAAGATTTAGGAAAATAACAAGCTAGCAATAAAGGGTAAACAATGCATACCTGTCCAAAGCCTCTTCGAAACAATCAACATTTACATCAAAAAAAAAGTTTGTGTTCACAGAGTCAGTAAAAGCATTCGTGCGACCTCCATGCTAAGCATAAAAATAAGGATAAACATTCAGCAAAGTTGAAATTTTTTGGTAAAATAAATTAATATATCAAGCAAACATCATTAGCCCACTCAACAAGCACTCATTAATTTTTGAACAAATTTGAGGATAATTTCTATTTATTATTTCTCATAAATGACAAAAATACATATAGGAAAGATAAGCAATTGTTCAGCTATTCAATCCCTTGATTATTGCCTAGAAAGAAGTAAACAAGATCCCATGAAAATAGGTACCAAAAATGGGAAAGATAAAACAATATTTTAGGAAATAAACTATTGAGCAAATAAGGAAACAAATAAAGTAATAAAACTAAAAATATTCTTCCAACACTCCCCCTCAAGCTGGTGAATAGATGTTGATCATTCCCAGCTTACTGTTTAACTCTTCAAAACTGACTCTAGTAAGTGCTTTTGTGAAAACATCAACAACGTGTTTGCTAGTGGGAATGTGAGCTAGATCAATCAAACCAAAATCTACTTTCTCCTTTATGAAATGACGATCTATCTCCACATGTTTAGTTCTATCATGATAGATAGGATTTTTTGCAATCCCAATAGTTGCTAGGTTGTCACACCACCCTCATCTGAGGCTCTACTTTGATCTGAAGTTCGGCCCAGGGTCTTTTAATCAATATTCCTTCACAAATTCCCAATGCTAGTGCTCTATACTCAACCTCTGCATTGCTTCTAGCAACCACTGGTTGTTTTTACTTCTCCAAGTTACCAAGTTACCCCACACAAAGGTACAATAACCTATTGTAGACCTCCTATCAGTCATTGATCCAACCCAATCAGCATCTGTGAATACTTCAATACTCCTTGTCTCGCTTTTCTTAAAGAATAATCCTTTTCTAGGAGTCATTTTCAAATACTTCAGGATTCTAAGTATTGCATCCATATGTTCATGTTGAGGGTTGCTTATAAAATGACTAACCACACTCACAGGAAACTAATGTCTGGTCGAGTGTGAGACAAATAGATCAATTTTCCAATTAACCTTTGATATTTGCCAGTGTCCACTGGTGTGTCTTCTTCTTTAAGGCTGAATTTATAAGTTGATTCCATAGGTGTCTCAGCAGGCTGTGAACCCATCATCCCAGTTTCGTATAAAAGGTCAAGTGTATACTTCCTTTGGGACACTGAAATGCCCTTTCTAGATCTGGCCACTTCTATCCCCAAAAAATATCTCAAATAGCCCTTATCTTTAACTTCAAATTCTTGGGCCAAAGCACCTTTTAGCTCCTTCATGCCTTCCCAATCATCACCTGTAATAACAATATCATCAACATAAACTATAAGAATAGTCATTTAACCACTAATCAGCCGTCAAACAAACAAGGTGTGATCGGTTTGACATTGGTAGTAGCCAAGTTTCCTCGTTGCCTTTGTAAATCTATCAAACTAGGCCCGAGGTGACTGTTTCAGGCCGTAGAGTGATTTTCTGAGCTTGCATACCCTCTAAGGATGTGTAGTTTCTTCTAGTCCCGAAGATATTTGCATGTATACCTCTTCTTCAAGATCATCATTGAGGAAGGCTTTTTTTAACATCTAATTGATATAATGGCCAATTAAGATTTGTAGCTAGTGACAATAGGATCTTAACAGTATTGAGTTTGGCTACAGATGCAAAAGTCCCTTAGTAGTCAATCCCATGCGTTTGTGTGAAACCTCTAGCTACAAGTCTTGCTTTGTACTGGTTAATACTTCCATTAGGATTACATTTGATGGTGAACACCCATTTATAGCCAACCACTGTTTTTCCCTATGGTAAATCTGTTACTACCTAGGTCTGGTTCTTCTTGAGTGCATTCAACTCATCATCTATAGCTTCTCTCCACTTAGGATGCTTTACTGCTTCCTGGAAATTTTCAGGTAATTTTTCAGTAGATAACTGAGTCACAAAAGCGTTAAAATGTGGTGATAACCTATTATAAGAAAAAAAATTGTTGATTGGGTGCTTTGTACAAGATCTTACTCCTTTCCTTAGAGCTATTGGCCATCCAAACTCCTTCAAATTTGCAGTAGGTTATGATTCATGGCCTTGCTCAGGAAGTGTGATGGATTTTTCTAGTTCTACTTCACATCGTGCGTACTGTTTGCCTCTCCTCCTTAAGTAAAATTGTAGTTACACCTCAGGATTTTTGTCTTCCGGTCTGTCCACCCTAATTTTAGTATCCTTCCCTTTATCATATTCATTGTTTTCTATGCAATTTTGGTAAAATTTGTGACTAGAACTAGCTATATTAGTAGCTTCAATGGGAATGGTGGTGTCAAGATCTGGTATCTCAGGTCTAATGTTATCAAAATTGTGTTTCAGAGATGGTTTCATAAGAAGCAGGTCTGGTTTAATTTGGACTAGGCAAAACAGGGGTGTTTTTAGGAGAACCAGAGTCCATTATAGGTCTGGTTGAGTCATGGCAAGGTGCAAAAGGTAGAATTTCTTGGTGTAGTGTGTCTAGTGAGCCATCACTTCACAAAAAGAACCATTCACTCTCACTTCTCTCCCCCTAAATGGGTATTTTTGGATACAAAGAAGGTCACATCTAAAGTAACAAAATAACGCCTTAAAGTAGGAGAGAAACACTTGTAACCTTTTTCAGTCGAAGAATAACCCAAGAAAATACACTTATCGACCCTAGGTTCAAGTTTGCCACAATGGTAATTATGCACAAAGGCAACACAACCAAAAATCTTTTGAGGTAGAGTATTAACAAAGGGAACCGAGGTATAAATCTCAAGCAATTTTTGTAAAGGTGTATGAAACCTCAAAACTTTTGATGACATTCTATTTATTAAATAAGCAAAAGTGAGAATAGCAAGCCTTTATTAAATAATCCCAAATGAAACCATCCTCCTCTGCACTCAAAGCTTTGATACCATGAACAAATTTGGGGATAATTTCTATGTATTATTTCTCATAAATGACAAAAATACATATAGGGAAGATAAGCAATTGTTCTGCTATTCAATCCCTTGATTATTGACTCGAAAGAAGTAAATAAGATCCCATGAAAATAGGGACAAAAAATGGAAAAGATAAAACAATATTTTAAGAAATAAATTATTGAGAAAATAAGTAAACAAATAAAGTAATAAAACTGAAAATATTCTTCCAACAGTTTCCATTAATGTAATCTAGAGTGCATTACAAATATGAGTGAGAGAGAGAGAGAGAGAGAGAAGAAAACGTGATAAAGTTCAAAGAGTAAAATTTAAAATAAGTAACTAGACTACCACAAAGGTTACAACAATCTTATCCACAAGCTATGTTTAAGCATAAGCAGAAAAGGATTGCTTATTTTTCCATTACTAGATAAATACCATAAATGTTATGGTTTAGTAGATTATAGATATAAAATATGAAAAGTTTGCTATAATCATGTTTTGGCTTGTAAGAAGAAGATAGTTCTTATTTGCTTCTTAATGGATTTCAAGTTTGAGTGCACTTCAAGAGTGTGTCATAACATCAAGGATCATTAGAGGGCACTCCTAATAAATAAGTAATTCAACTTTCTTTCTCCCAACAACTTTGAGAGGATAACTAATCATTCACCATAATAATTGTGTCACCTCTACAAAATAAGATATAGGTTTAATAAAATTGAAGTTAGAACTCTACAGAACAAGAGAGCTATTGCAAGATGCAGGTTTCATAAACTTAAGTTAGAATTCTAGAGAACAAAGGAGCTATGGAGAATTGTTGGTTTCATAAACTTAAAACTCTAGAGAACAAAATAGCAAAAGTAGATGACTACGAATGCAAAAGGCCATTCTGTGGGTGAAAGAAAGGATTTCATATAACAAAATTTTGACCCTAAAACCATTATATCGTTGTAAATGAATCTATTTTACATAATGTTTATTACCAAAAAGTTCTGAGAAGTAATACCGCAAGGGTGCGTTCAAATAAGTGATTAAAATGGTAAAATATGCTTGCAGACTATCATTTTGTACAGATATAGAGTTCAACATTATTGGTGCATCCATTATATGTTAATACAATTAACAATTACTCTGAGAACATGTTGGCCAAGAATTTATGAAGATAACACCATTTTCGCAACTGGGATTAGTGCATCTTCCTATATTCATGCAAAAGAAAACAAGATGAAGCAGTGAAGTAACCAAGAAATCAGAAGGAATGTGGACCTCGGAGATGTACTTGGAGTAACTATGCTCCTCGGGATATCTCTCACTAGCGTAAAATAGCATATGCTCTGGAATCAATTGCAGGTAAACAAATCAATTAATCAATAAATAAAATGAAAACGAATTGTTCGTATATACGTGAGGATTAGAAGGGGAGAGGGAGGAACCAAGAAAATGAGCGAGGCCTTCAAGTCCAACAGGATCGCAGAAGGCGCCAACACCGACATTCATTGAAGCAGCGCACTGAATCAATCCTCAGCGTTAACATAAAAAACTGTCATTCAATAACTGAATGTAGAGGAAAATAATATTTAGAACCTTATCGGTATCAGGATCGGCGATGAGAAGGACTTGGAGAGAGTTGGGGAGAACGATCCTCCTGTACTCCCTTCTGTCATTTCGACCCTTTACTATCTCCAGCTCTTCTATCCCCACCACCATTTTTCTTTGATTCGACTCACAGTGTTACAGAAGGAAATGAGGAGAACGAAGAAGATGACGGAACAGTGACGCTTCCAGCTACTGTTAAATAATGAATTGAAAACGGTTCGTTTTAATAATCGCCTACCGTTGTTACTGTAGGGATCATTCTATAATATTGAACCTTTTTTATTATTTAGTTGGAATGTAACGAATGAGAAGAATATGTCTTAACAGAATGAATTAATTCTTTTTTCTCTCTCTCTTATAATTATGTGGATTTCCCCCTCCCTGTGTTCCTCTGTTTTCCTTCTTCCCTTTCTGAATTTGTTACGATTCCCTTCTGTCGAATTTTTCTTCATAACAAATTGGTATCAGAGAATTTGTTCCTGTTATTGCAATCATGGCCAAGGGTACTAAGAGTGCAAGCTGCAGAAGATGGAAGAAAATATCAAAGGATTAATGGAAAAAATGTTCTCGGAAATGAACAGTAGAACCGAGAGGGTGGAGAAAGAAATGTCGGAACTAAGAAATCTTATGTTACAATCGTTGCCAAGATGCGGAGGGGACACTGGTTCCACCAACCCAGTTTCTCAAGGTAGTGCAGAAAGAGTGACGGAGGAAGGAGTCCCTATGCCAGCGAGAATGGCTCGGATAGATTTTCTACTGTTTGATAGTGACAATGTAAAATTATGGTTGTACCTTTGTGAGCAGTACTTCTCGTTGGATCACACGCCGGCCAATACCAAGGTGAACGTCGCAATTCTCCATATGGATGAGCAGGCGCAAGAATGGTACAGGTTGTATGTGTGGAACCGTAACAAGGTGGGAGCAATAGATTGGGAGGAGTTCACTAATGCATTGAAGCAGCGATTCGATGCCGAAATATTTGATGATCCTGTGGGAGAGTTTAAAGACTTACGGCAAGAAGGGATGGTTCTGGAGTACTGTGCCTCGTTTGATCATCACTCCAATAGGCTGTCACTGTCAGAAAACTATTTGATCGACTTCTTCATCAAAGGGCTTCGGCCTGAGATTGGGGTTACGGTTAAACTGCACGAGCCTTCTTCGTTGCATCAGGCGTACACATTAGCGCGGAAGCAAGAAGCAATCCTGGCATCAGCTAGTCCTACCCTGATTAATCGGATAAACCCTATAAGGAGCTTTAGTCGCCGCCCTAACGTTCATTCCAGAAGTTCCCCTTCACCTAACATCTCAAGGAACTCGAGTTCAGTCGGGCTACTACCTACTCCAGTAGCTAATCCGTCTCCCCAACCCAGAACGCTCAAACCGTACAAACCCATTAGCAGTAAGGATTTTGATGAAAAGAGGGCTAAGGGGCTATGCTTCTAGTGCGATGAAAAGTAAACGGTGGGTCATAATTGTAGGAAGAGGCAACTTCAGTTTTACTTGGTGACAAAGGATGTGTCGGGACTTGATACCTTGCAGGAGGCAATGGGAGAGGGAAGTATATAGGGTGATTTCGAGCGAGATGATGCTCCTTTGGTGTCAATGCAGGCCATGTTGGGTTGTATAGAGAATTCGGAGCTCAAACAAATGAGGGTGATTGGAATACATCAGAGGCTTCAGATTCATATACTGATCGATAATGGCAGTACCCACAACTTCGTGGATCCCTCCGTGGTCAAAAAAGGGGGATGTTCACTCGAAGAAATTAATCCGATCAGCATTACGGTTGGGGGTGGTTTTCACATGGTCCATGCAAGGAGTCCAATTCACCATGGACACTCTGGTTTTGTCGTTGGGTGGTTGCGACGTAGTTTTGGGGGTCCAATGGTTAGTCGGGTTAAACGACGTTTTGTGTAACTTCCGAGAGAGAACGATGACGTTCCAATGGGAAGGTGAAGTGATGACTATTTACAGGAACCCAAAAGGGAAACCACGTGTTCTATCAGGCAAAAATTTCGAGAAGCTTCTTCGTGAACCATCAGAGGGTCAACTATTCATGCTTCGCCTGTCAATGCCTCTCGAATTCCAGCTCCAACAGATGCATTTGGGGAACGATCAGTGGAGCGCCGTAGACGAAATTAATGCAATTTTGTCAAAGTATGCGGAACTATTTGGGGATCCCTCGCGACTTCCTCCGAATCGCAAACATAATCATCAAATCGTCTTGAAGGAAGGGGTGGAAGCCATTAACGTCCGCCCCTACAGATACTCGAGGATACAAAAGGACATCATCGAAAAAACGGTGAGCGACCTCATGAAGCAGGGGTTCATACAACACAGTTTTGGTCCGTTTGCATCACCGGTGGTATTAGTAAAGAAAAGAGACAGCTCCTGGCGCATGTGCGTGGATTACAGAGAACTCAACAAGAACACAGTTAAGGATAGGTTTCCAATTCCACTGGTTGAAGAGTTGCTGGATGAGCTTCACGGTGCGAGCTGGTTCACTAAGCTGGATTTACGTTATGGGTTCCATCAGATCCAGATGAGACCGGAGGATATTCCTAAGACATCGTTTAAGACGCACGAGGGTCACTATGAATTTATGGTGATGCCCTTCGGATTAACAAACGCTCCCTCGGCGTTCCAGAGGCTGATGAATGAAGTTTTCCGGCCATTCTTACGTTAATTCATCCTGGTCTTTTTCGATGATATTTTGATTTACAACCCATCCTTGCAAACCCACCTGGAGCATGTTTCCGAAGCTATGAGAACATTGAGGGAAAATCAATTGTTTTTAAATGGGAACAAATGTACCTTCGGAGCTTGCCAAATTGAATACCTGGGTTACACGATTTCAGAGGAGGGAGTCGCCACTGATAATCGAAAGGTTCAGACCATTGTGGATTGGCCCGACCCGAAGGGGATTATGGAGCTCCGAGGATTTCTGGGGATCATCGGATATTACAGACGATTTATTAGGGGCTACGGCTTAATAGCTAAACCCTTGACGGAATTATTAAAGAAGGAGAGAAGTTCCAACTGGTCTTGGTGGCAGGAGGAGAAGGTTGCCTTTGAGGCGCTTAAGAGAGCAATCACGGAGGCTTCGGTTTTAGCATTACCGGATTTCTCCAAAACCTTAGTCGTAGAGGCAGATGCAAGCGATCATGGAATTGGTGCAGTGTTACAACAGGAAGGCCATCCAATTGCCTTCCTCAGTAAGGCGTTGGCTCCTCGACATTGAGGCTTATCTACCTATGAAAAGGAATTCTTAGCCATCATCAAGGCCGTCAGGTATTGGCACCATTACTTGAATTTTAAACAGTTCGTTGTTAAAACAGATCATCAGAGTCTCAAGTTCCTTTTGGAGCAACGCCTATCAACCCCATTCCAGCAATCTTGACTTCCCAAACTCCTTGGGTATGATTTCATAGTGCATTACCGTAGCGGGAAGGAAAACATTGCCTGTAACATCCCGTTATCGAAGTGATGGGTAGATTGGTAACTTAGATCGGGTTAGGATTTGGTACAGGCAAAGTGTTGCATTGCACATGCATTACAGTTTTGATAGTCATTGATAAAT
>JANJEY010000005.1:51468249-51489252 GCA_024703695.1 Erythroxylum cataractarum
CCTTTGATATGGGAATTTCGTTCATCTCCTTGCCTTGAACATTCAAACTTCAAATCTGATCCAATTTCAGCTCCTAAGCCTCCTTTTGCAAGCTTATGTCCATGCAAGTCACGTCCTAGGCTTCCTTAAGGCGAATCACACCATGGATGCGTTTCTTCTTGTCTTTCACATACCCATGGTTCTCCATCACAACACCTATGCCTACTCTAGAAGCATCACATTCAATTTCAATAAGTTTATCAAAATTAGCCAAAGTAAGCAAAGAAGTGGAACATAATTTATCTTCCAATAGCATGAATGCCTTTTCCTATTCAGGACCCCACATAAATGTAACATTTTTCTTTATGACCTTTGTAAGTGGTGCAGCTACAATGCTAAAGTGTAGAACAAACTGCCTATAAAAACTAGCTAAACCATGAAAGCTCCGTACTTTTGAAACAGATTTAGGTGTTGGCCACTCTTTAATGGCTTTCATCAACCTCAATTCCCTTAGCACTAATAATAAAACCAAGAAAATTAACCTTATCCATACAAAAACTGCACTTTTTAACATTTGCATACAACTTTTTTTCACGCAAGACATCAAGTACACGTTTCAAATGATGCATGTGTTCTTCTAAGCTCCTACTGTATATCAAGATGTCATCAAAGTATACAACAACAAACTTATTAATAAATGCACGAAGCACATGGTTCATCAACCTCATAAAAATGCTAGGTGCATTTGTCAAACCAAATGGCATTACCATCCACTCATACAGTTCATGTTGAGTTTTAAATGTAGTTTTCCATTTATTACCTTGGGACATACAAATTTGGTGGTAACCCCCAATCAAATCAATTTTAGTAAAAATCATAACACCATTCAATTGATCTAACATGTCTTCTAACTTAGGAATGGTATGTCGATACTTTATCATAATTTTGTTGATTGCTCTGCAGTCCACGCACATCCTCTAACTTCCATCATTCTTTGGCACTAATATCACAAGAACAGTAAATAGACTCATACTCTCCCTGACTCGGCCTTTAGCTATAAGCTCTTCTACTTGTCTTTGTAATTCCTTAGTCTCTTCAGAGTTACTGCGATATGATGGCCTATTAGACAATGAAATTCTAGGTACCAAGTCAATCTGATGCTCAATCCCTCTGATAGGCGGCAAACCTTTTGGAAGTTTCTCTGGAAAAATATCACTATATTCCTGCAAAAGATATTTACCATTAGAGGGAAAAGAATCATCAACGTCAGCAATACTAAAACAAGTTTCCTTGTACATCAACGTTACAAGTGACTTTTTTTCATGATAAGCATCTCTAAAATCTCTCCCTCTCGTATACAAGCTCACTTTCTTATCTCTCTTCCACTCAGTGTTTCCCATTCCCTTCTCACTCTCTCTAACTTTTAAATTCTCACTCTCAGTCATTTTTCCCTTTTCCCCATTGTGTTTGTTCAGCTCAACTCTGTTTGCCTTTTCTGACTCCTCTTGTTGTCTAAGCTTTAGCTGATCTTTGTATACTTCTTTAGGAGACAATGGCTTGAGGGTGAAAAGTCTTCCATCTTTAGAAAAAGAATAAGTATTTAGATAACTATCACGTGAGATTTTACGGTCATACTCCCAAGGTCAACTCAAAAGTATATGGCCTACTTACATCGGAATCATATCACATAAAACCTCATTAGAATACTTGCCAATAGTAAATGACAAAACCACCTACTTAGTCACTTTGACCTCACTACAGTCTTTCAGCCACTATAACATGTACGGCTTTAGGTATTTCAATAAAGATAATCCAAGCTTTTCCACCAAGTAAGTGCTAGCATTAGTAGTACAGCTACCTCCATCAATAACTAGACTGCATACCTTCCCACCTACATTGCATCTAGTATGAAAAATATTTTCCCACTATTCTTCTAAAGCATCATACTTAGCCTGCAAATTTAAAGCTCTCCTTGCAACTAGTAAATCTCTATACTCTGGATATTCTACATCACTTGTATCTTCCAACGATGGCATTTCCAAATCTGTTTCCTCTGCATCTGTTTCAATAACTCCATTATCTTTTATGATCATAGCTCTCTTGTTAGGATATTGAGAAGCTATATGGCCATACCCTTGACATCTGAAACACTTAGTTTTGTTGTTGCTAGCCACTGGAGTGGTTTCTTTGTTCTTCTAAAAAATTCCACTCTTTTTTAAAGTGTATACTTGTCTTCCTTAGATTTTGGCATAAATCTATCATCTTTGAATTTTGATGAATTCCTCTCTTCACTACTTCTCTTATAGCCTGATTTATAAGGCGATCCACCACTATTACTGAATTGAGATTGTCTAGCTAACTTTTTGTAACTAAGTTGCTTCTCCACTTTCATGGCAACACTAACCTTATTTTCAATCTCCACATAATGTTGTAGCTCAACTGTGTCGGCAATTTCTCTATTCAACTCACACAAGAATCTAGCCATAGTAGCCTCTCGATCTTCTACAACATCTGCCCTGGTTATAGCCATTTCCATTTCTTTATAGTACTCTTCAACACTCTTAGACCCCTGTTTTAAGTTTTGGAGTCTTTGATGCAGTTTCCTGTAATAATGATTAGGAACAAATCTTGCTCTCATGATAGCCTTCATTTCATCTCAAGTTTGAATAGGTCTCTCCCCACTTCTTCTTCTGTTAATTTGCACCTAATCCTGCCAAACTATGGCATAATCTGTAAATTCTACAGCTGCTAATTTGATCTTCTTTTCTTCTGAATAGTGATGACAGTCAAACATAAGCTTCACCTTTCTTTCCTACTCCAAATATTGGTATGGATTACTGTTGGACCCCGATCTTTGAGTGAAAATTTGGAAATAATAAATAAAATTAAATGAGTGTTTATGTATGTGAATTGTGTTATAGATGATTATGAAATTAGAATATGAATTATGTATGGATGATGAGTTGAGAAACCTTAAGCATGAACCATGGTTATATATATAAAACATTATTTGGTGAATGACAAGATATATCATATGAATTGAGGTTGAGTGATGGATAAATTCCAATGGCAAATTGAATTGTTTGAATGAGGTTGAAATAAAAGTAGTGAGGTTGGGATCAGTGGCGGATCTACAATGGGGGCAAGTGGGGGCACTTGCCCCCACTACTCCCAATAAATTTCTTATTAAAAAGATTATTTTATTAAGTTTTGCCCCCATAAAAAAAAATTAATCTTATTAAAATTTTGCCCCCATTAAAAATAAAAATTTATCTTTATTAAAATTTTGCCCCCACTCAAAAAATTTTCTGGATCCGCCCCTGGTCACAAGAAATGAAGTACAGATGAACTTGTAGTTCAATGTTCATGTACTTTTTACTTATCTAACCAGCTAAGCGTATCTATTTGGCGAACACATTGTAATGGTGAAATAGCTTTGCCATTGTTAATGTGAAAAAATTGCCAAAATATGTTAAGGTGGCTTCATTCTCAGCTTGACTAAATATCACATACGGGATAGTGAAAATCTTACATAAGGATCTTAAAACAAATCAGACTCTCAAATGGATTTGTCTTAATTCCACCTTTTGATCTCATTTTGTAGCACAACATAGTTAGAAACTTAGAATTGAAGTAATCATACCTTTCTTAAATTTAGGTGGTTCACAACATTGTTTGTTTCATTTGTTTCCTTTGTTCTTTAATACTCTCAAATAAATAATTTAATAAAAATTAGATACAACAACAGAAATAAACTGTAAGATGGTTTTTATTAGAAAAAAGATTATTTGTGTACATATATTTAATATTTATTTTAGTAAATAAATTTAAATTAAGAAAGAGGTGACAATCATTAAGTTATTCCTAAAATCATACTTTAAATTTACTTCAAATAATTTTGTATTGAATGAACTAATTAGATTGATTCTACAATCCAAAAGCACAAAGAAAGTGATAAAATTAACAAAAGCTTATAATAAAAGGAGACATTTGATTCTATTTATATTTTTTGATGTGACTTTTAACTTTTTTTTTCATTTTTTTTCTTTTCAAACAAATATATGTTTGATTATTGATACTAATGTAGTTATATTTTTATTACTGATAATAATTTCAACTATTTTGATTAATTATATTTGTTTTTATTTTTGTATAACATTCGTTAATAAATTACCAATAAAAATTAGTCTATTTTATTAAAATAAATAATTTAAAAATTAATTTATGTATAAATTAATATTTATTTTAAATCTATTTTAATTATTAAATAAAATTATTTGCAGTTAATATATTTTGAAAGATATTTTAAATTTAATTATATCTATTAATTATTATTAATTTAATCTAACTACAACACAAAATAAAATAAAATTATTTATAATTTTACTAATAATTAATTTTAATTAATTAAATATATAATACTATCATAATTTTTATTAATATATAATTATATAACATATATTAAATTGATAGTAAAACAAATTATGGAAACAGAAAACAAAAATTAACCATGTCGTTTTGAAGCAAACTAAAAACTCAAACAACCAAATTCTTTTACTAAATTTAAAAACAAAAATAAAAAAACTAAACATATAAAAATTAATTACGTCGATTTGAAACAAACTAAAAATTCAAACAATCAAATTCTTTTACTAAATTTAAAAAACTAAACATATAAATGAAAGCAAGCACTAATATTTACCTAAAGTTTTAAAATGTTTTTGCTTGCTTAAAATTTTAATAGCACTAACATTTTGATGGTTTATAATAGCTTTTTGTAATTAAACATTTAAGTAATTAACCTCCAGAATTAGGCAGCCTTAAAAGTAAAGACGACATAGTTTAGAACTTCAATGATGGAATACTGTAACAGGAAGAGCTTTCCTTACTCCCAAATCCTAATTCTCCGAGGCTAGTTTTTATTACTTACCTTTATGGGTTTGAAAACTGAACTGAACCAAATTGATTCCAAAACTTTCGTAAATAACCATAATTTTAGACGGTAATAGAATCCTTGCTCAACCGGAATTCGTTTTACAAATATTTGTTGGAAGATGGGAAAACAGACAAATTTGTATTCCAAAAAGGCACAGAACAGAAATAGATAGGTTACCAAAGTAACCAGATGTAAACTAGAGGATCCAGAGGCAGGGCATCTTTAAACTGTTACTCCCCCTAGCTGCTTTAAGAAGGAAAAAGCAATGCAAAGCTTTTTGTAGAATAGAAGATTTAAAATGGCTATGTGAAGGCCACTTGAAAACCAATGCATGAATTTCATTAATAGCTCAAAATGAATAAGATTCCAAAATCCACCCTTACTGAAGGGAAGGGAAGGGAAGGGAGGTGGGGATGGTGTGAACATCATGATGCTCAAAATAACTCAAAAGGAATATTAGACTTTCCTGGTTAAATTAGTAACCACCGACCTAGTTGCCCAGTTCTACAGTATAATAATACCTCATTGAAGATCTTCAGTTACTTTTCCCATCAGTTCTTGATGCCAATTTACTCCTCTGCTGATGTTCTGCAACTTTATAATCTACTACTTCACGGAATAGGGTTGGATCCAGCACACAATCCTGACTTCCATATACTGCAGCTTGGACACTTGCCATTAGTTTTGCTACTTCCCTCCCAGAAAATCCCTCGGTTTTGGCTGCTGCTTCCTTCAATATATCATCAGTCAGTCCCCTAATCTCTATCCTCTGCTGTTGCCTTCTGAACAAATTCTGGATCCACCCACCTGATTTCCTTGGCCTTGAACCTGCCTGGGCTATATACTTCTCCAGGTAGAGTTTGAGAAGCTTGAAACGCTCTTCCTCCCCAGGTAATGGGAATTCAAGAACCTCATCAATACGGTCAGCAACAGCTGAATCAAGATCACCAGGGCGGTTTGTGGCAAGAGCAAGGACTATATCCTTGGACTGGTCACCAGTCCGGAAAAGAAGGGCATTAAGTGCACTTCTTTGAGCTTCACTCATGTAACTCTTATTCCGTCTGCAAAATGTGATCAACAAATAAAGTCCTGACATGACAAACTTCAACTTGCCAACAAGTTTCTCAAAAAATCATTTTATCCCAAAGAAAAGGTTTGCCTCTGGTCTCCAGAGAAAACTCCCGACCTCTACCCGCCCACAACAACCACCTTCATATGGTTCCCATATAACATGGACAGAGAAAATAGAAAAGGAAAGGCTGAGAGTTAGCTAGTGCCATTCCCTGAGCAATTGTTGGAAATTAAACTATAGTACGAAAGAAAGTACAGCAGTAAGAACACATTATTGTAAACACACTTGAGGCAACTCAATATCATCAGTTCACCTATTTGGCAAATCTACAATCACTGTAGTTCGGATACTAATTAAAGGACAGGTAAAAAGAATTTTAAGACACTAAGAATCGAGTCCAAACACATAGTGCAGATTATCAACAGATCAAAGTTAACCATTTAAGGTCCAAATGGCGTTTATTCACCAGATAGGTTCAGGAAGTACAATATCATGATTGCTTATCCAATGATTTTTTTAAATATTCTTCTTTCACTATAGGTTCAGGAAGTACAATATCATGATTGCTTATCCAATGATGTCTATTTTTTAAAAATATTCTTCTTTCACTGTCCCTCTTGTTTTTGATAATATCTAAAAAATGCTCAAAGGAGACAATGGAAATAATTACATAATTGAATATATCAGAATGTAGCACTTACTCGCAAAGAAACGCATCTGCTTCATCAATAAATAGCAGTAAACCTCTTGGAGACTTCTTAGCCCAATCAAATAATTGGTGTATCTTCGTAACAGCTTGTGATCCCAGCGGAGCAACATCTCCTCCTGTCATCAAAGCATAATCTAATCCCTGCAAGTAAATCCAAAGGTTAGCCAAAGAACACAGCATTTATATACACTTCATATCCTTCGTTAACATGGAACATGGCATTACAGCATTTTTATCCACCAGTCTGCAAAGAATACCCTTACAGTTCTCACATTGATTCTCAACCAAACATTCTGAGCTAAATCATACTTTTTTGTTCATTTTCGAAGTGACTGACTTATAGTTGTTCCTAGTTACCCAACCATCCAAAGAATTGTATACAACCAGTAAATCAAAAACGTGAAATATCATGAGATTACAATCAGGAAAGATATCATACAGATCTATGAGCAAGTTCTCTAGCAGCCATTGTTTTTCCTGTTCCTGGAGGGCCATAGAAGAGCATGTTCCTGAAGGGCGCATGATGGGACTTCGTGTTTGCAGTGGCATTAGAAAGTTGTTGAATTCTTTTGTGTAGAGAAGGATGCAAAATGACATCACCAAACCCATTTCTACCAGTAGAGGAGTTCCCTTTATTATCAATACGTGATAAAGAACTCATGGCACGAGTGAAAAACCCAGACCAAGGATATTTTCCTCGTGAAGATTCCCTAATCAATGATGGTTGTCCCAGTATTCTATCCACATAGCTCCAGATCACTTTAGCACCTTCTCTGCGTTGGGACATAAGAAGAAAATAAACTACATCTTTGCAAATATTCAAAAGCAAATAAAATGAGCAGAGATGTGCAAATCACGAAAAGATGTGAAATTGGAAGAACCTACTGGATAAACTATGTAATACAGTTATACAGATAACTATCTCTATGCAACCAGAACTATTCACTGGCTATGAAAACAATGATTCTTCCATATCATCGATCGGGAGTGTTCAGCAAATCACTTCCACTTACTAAAAGAGGAGAAAACAATGTACAGCTAACTTTGTTCATCAGAAAGTTAATAGTCCTTTATTCAAGCACCAAAAAAGTGGGTCCCTGTCCACATAAACTAAATCTATGTAACCCCATTCACTTGACCAAATAGCATATCCAGCAAAAGAAAAGTACACTCAATGGTCAAGAGTAAAAGATTGATTATGTCATATCCCTAACGTTTTGCAGTCCACATAAACAAACATAAAAGGAAAAAGTCTCAAGCCTATCATAACAGGATAACGATCCCAAGCATTGCATGTCCTTGTGCTGGCCAAATTATGGTTATATAAGACAAATGGGATCGTTAAATTCAAATGAAACCACAAATAAATAGAAATCTTTATAATTTTAATATTTACCTTGTTGTATAAATTCCTGCTGCAAGAGCTGTAACTCCGCCCACAGCGACAACCAGCTTATTTTGATCTGTCAAAATGGCCCGCAAACCTCCTACAACATGCATTTTCATTCACATTACATATGGTCTTTCATTGATCATAAGAAAAACTAGAGATAACTGATTTACACATCTAGACAAAAATATTTAATATCAGAGATTACCAAGCCTAGATAAAAAGCAATGAGCAAACCAAAGGATAATGAGCATTAATTAATTAAATAAAACAGAGTTGTCGGGATAACAGTGTAGGCTTTAGATAAAACTCTAATTGGTATTACTTTCATTTAACTTCTCAACATTGAGCATATAAAATTCAGGTACACAAAACTCAGAAGGTTTGGTAGTCCAACTTTCCTTGCAAGCCAAATTTCACAAGATAAGCATCTTTACTCTCAAAACCCCTCTCATGGACACACAATCTGTGGCCCATGTATGACTTGCATGTAGACTTGTGCATGAGCCGGGCTAGACTGAAGTTAACTAAAGTCCAACCTAAAAAATTCTAGAACTTTTAGGTCCATACCCAACCTGACCCATAAGGCCTAATTTCCAAACCCAAATCCAAATTATAAAAGTTTCAAATTTAAAACCAACCCATAAGTTCATATCTTATAAAATTTTAATAATTATATAAAATGAAATTGTGATAAATTGGCATTAGTTTATATTTTAGCAAGTCAAACTATGTTAAATTTAAATAAAAATATTTAATAATTTTTCAAATAAATTAACTATAAACTTGTTCTAAAATAAAAGTATAATTTCTTAAAAAAAATCCATAATAAAACTAAATTAGGTAAATAAATATAAAAATATATAATTATGATAAGATTTAAATAATGAAATCTTCATTTGAACATCAATTAAGCTAGATTCCTTCAATATCATTACCTTTCATTGTAATAAATAATTAAAATGAAATAAGTAATTAAAAAATATAAACACTTACCTAGATAACTTTGTGTTTTCTATTCTTTTTCTTAATATTTATGTGAATAAGAAATCCTTAGATGACAATTATAGGTAAATGCTCAATACCCAAGTTGGCCTTACAAAGGCGATCATGACCAAGCGCTTTTTGGGCCGTCTTATACCTTTCGATTGGCTTTTATCTCCAAAAAACTATCGAGACTTTTTCCATACAAAGGATTTACTTGTTACTAATATAGTTTAACCTCTATCATTCTTTAGATCCCTTGACTTAGATTTAAGATATTTATAAATATAGGTTTAAGCTGAATTTCTGGGTTTTTTTATAAGCCAAACCCGACCCATGAATTTTTTAGGTCTCGTTCTTAAAACCCAAGTCCTTTAATTTTGGACTTAACCCATCAGACCATATGGGATAGGTTAATTTGCATAGGTCTACTTGCATGTATCAATGTCTCCATCAAAGCCCTAAATCAAGCTTTTCTACATTATCCAGCAGCATGAAAATTTGGAAGGATAGGCAGTCCACTTCTCATTAGACACAAGGATTTCTCCCTCTGTGATGGGGATGCTTTTGTTGGAAGAAGTTAGGATCTTAGGAGTAATAAAAAAAAAAGTGCTGGTAGCTAAAAATTCTTATTTAGGAAGTCTTTGATTAACTTGCTGCTTAGGAAATAACTATTTTTATATATTATTCTATTTTGGGATTGTTAGTATTACTACCTAATTAGGAGTTCAGATTTAGGTAGGAATTTGTTTTCCTTTTGAGATTTCAGACATTGTCTTTCTTTTGCCTATATAAAGGCAAGTATTATGCAATAAGAAGCAAGTAATATTCATCTTAATTAATTTAGTTTATAATAGCAGTAGTTTTAGAATAGCTCTATTCCCTTTTCTCTACCATGACAGGTTCTTCAAAGAAAGGAAGAAACACTAACAGGGGAAAAGAGATTGGACTTCACTGTTAATCGTCTCGTGACTAGGTCCTTTTCTCAAACATATAACAATTTGGTGTCAGAGCAAGTCGTCATGGAAGATGCAGCAATGGATCAGCATTTGTGGGCGCTGGAAGAGGGACAACAAAGGATGGAGGCACAATTTGCAGAGTTCAATCGTGCACTCATTATGATCACACAAGAAAGAGGCTGCGAGATGTAAGGAAGCAATCATAGGCCCCCATCTTCTCAAGAAGGGGTAGGCCGAAAGGTAATATGGGGTCTAGTATGATGCCTAAATAATCCAATTGGAGTTCCCAACCTTCAATGGTTCTAGAGATCTATTGGTTTGGATTCATAGGTGTGAAGAATTCTTCATAAGCCAACGAACAGCAGAGGAGGAGAAGGTAAGATCGATGGCGTTCTACTTGACTGACAAAGCGCAATTATGGTATTACCAATTGGAGCTGGAAGAGCCAAAGATGAGTTGGCAGACATTCAAGGGAAATTGAAAAAAAGCAGTTGTAACAAGCAGTTCAACCCAAATTGAAGTAATAACCTAGTAGGCGAATTAGCAAACTTGAAACAGACAGGCACAGCGGAGGAGTATCAACGCCAATTTCAATTTTTGTTGGTTCGCATCAACAAGCTTGCTAAAGACTTGCAAGTGAACTTATTTATAGTAGGATTGATTGAAGAATTGAGGATTGATGTGGAGATGCAATATCCAGTTAATTTGGGGGTCACTGTAAATGCAATTAAGGCATTTGAAAGAAAAGAGCAGCTATCGCAAGGGGTTGGAGGTAGGAAACCTTCTTAAACTTGGAGTTGCTTCCAGTCAAGATACAAACCCAATTACTATAGCAAGAAATTTGGTCAATAAAGGGAGCAACAACAACAAAGCAGGAAAATCTAGTGCCGAGAGCGTGTCTACTCCTATGATAAGAAGGCTAACCCAAGCTAAGATGGCAAAAAGACGTGAGAAAGGGTTATGCTACAATTGTGATGAACCTTATTCAGCAGGGCATAATCGTAAGAAACTTTGTTGGATTAAGGTGGTAGAAACAGAAGAGGAAACCAAAGAGGAGGAGCTTAATGATGCAGAAATTTCTTTGCATGCTATCACTGGCTTAAAAAATTCTCAAAATATGCAAGTACGGGCAAAAATAGTAGGGCAGCCCGTATGGATACTAATGGACTCGAGAAGCACACATAATTTCATTGAAGCAGCAGTTGTCAGACACTTTGGATTAAAGTCCAAAATCATCTAGGAATGAAAGTGGTAGTAGCAAATGGTGAAATGATTTCGAGTCATAGGACCTATGCAAGGGTGAATTTTTGCTTTCAACTGGTTTATATGTCATTCCTTTGATTAGATTTAATGTGGTTTTGGGCTTTAAATGGCTGCAAACACTTGGTCCCGTTATCCGAATGTGTTTGAAGAGCCCACTAGACTTCCCCCCATATGAGCATGTGACCATCGCATTACTTTTTTCTTAAGAGTGGACCAATGGTAATGAGGCCATATTGACACCCGCATTTACAAAAGGATGAAAATAAAAAACAGTGAAGAGATGTTTTAAAAAAAGGTATCATTAGGCATAGTAAGTCCCATTTTCTTCCCCTATTTTGTAGGTTCAAAAGAAAGAGGGAACATGGAGATTTTGTGTAGACTATCGCAAATTGAATAAAACAATGGCGAAGGATAAGTTCCCCATTCCAGTGGTAGAGGAGTTGTTGGATGAACTCCATGGAGCTAAGTTCTTCACAAAACTAGATTTGAGGGCATGATATCACCATGAGCGGATGGATAGAAAGCATATGCAGAAAACAACTTTTCGAACCCGTCATGGCCATTTTGAATTTTTTGGTTATGCCATTCGATCTCACGAATGCCTCATTGACTTTTCAAGCACTCATGAATGAGGTATTTTGACACAATCGTAGAAATGTTGTTTTAGTTTTCTTTGATAATATTTTGATTTATAGAAAGACTTGAGGGGAACATCTGCATCACTTGAGGAGAGTTTTTGATTTGCTACACTCTCATCATCTTTTGTTGAAAGGATCTAAGTGTGCCTTTGGGTAAACCCAAGTGGCCTATTTGAGGCATGTAATTCATGGTGAGTATCCGCAAATGCTAATAAGAATCAAGCAATGGTGGATTGGCCTCATCCCCAATTTACCCGTGTATTAAGAGATTTCTTAGGCCTTGTAGGGTATTACCGAAAATTTATTCGGGATTACAAGTAAGTGGCGACACCTCTAATGAATTTGATGAAAAAGAATTCCTTCAAATGGACCACGGAAGCAGAAAGAACCTTTCAGCAGTAGCCTTGTCAACAGCACCTGTGTTACATTTGCCAAATTTTGCAGAGGAATTTGTGGTGGAATGTGATCCCTCAGGTAGCAGAATAGGAGCAGTATTACAATTGCCTTTTTTAGTCGAGAATTGGCAAATCGTCGCATGAAACTTGCAACTTATGAGAAAGTTTATTGTCCTTGCCAAGGCCATTGCACAATGGCGACATATCTTTGGAGTCGTGCCTTTGCCATTCACACAAATCATTGCAGTCTCAAATACCTCCTTGAGCAAAGGTTAACTACTTCCCCTCAACATTATTGGATAAGTAAATTATTAGGCTTCAATTTCAGGGTCGAATACAAGGCGAGGCTTCTAAATACAGTTGTTGATGCATTGTCCCAACGAGATGAAGAGATGGGTCAACTATGCACGTTATCATAATCAGAGATGGAGCTATTTTATGTTGCCCGTCAAGAGGTGACTGATTCGACAAAGTTAAAGCAGCTATTAAATGGGATTCTAACTAAAGAAACAACAACCGAATGGACAATGGAAAAAGGTATGATATTGTACAAGGGCAAGGTGCATATTTTACCTAGTTCTCCACTCATTCAACTCATCTTAGAAAGCTACCACAATATGGGTCGTGGAGAAGTACAAAAAACATTGCAAAGAGTGCAAGGGGATTTTCATTGGAGGAGTATGAAAGAAGACATTAGAGAGTTTGTGCAAAATTGTTTCGTTTGTCAACAATATAAATGGGAAAATTTGCAGTTCGCAGGTCTCCTCCAACCATTGCCCATTCCAAACACCATTTGGGCAAATATATCCATGGATTTCATAGAAGAATTGCCCACGGGGGGAGGTAAATCATTTCTTTTCGTGGTGGCAGATCGCTTTTCAAATTTTGCACACTTTATGCCATTGTCAAATCCATATTCTGCTATTACAATGGCTCATACTTTATTGAAGTTTTTTGTTTGCATGGGTTGCATGAGTCTATTGTTTTAGATAGAGATACTATTTTTACTAGTTTGTTTTGAAAGGATTTATTTTGGCTTTGTGGGACCAAGTTAGCTTTGTCTTTTGCTTACCATCTTTTTGTGGGAGATAGACCTAAGCACTGGCTTGAATGGCTTTGTTGGGCAGTGCTGTTACAATACATCCTTTCATAACTCACTGAAACGACACCCTTCAAAGTAGTACATGGCAAGGATCCCCCACGTTTACTATCCTGTGAAGTTGGTTCCACAAGAGTGCATCTCGTGGATCAAGTTTTACAGACACAAGGGAAGTTCAGGAGCGACTACTCCAAGAACAAGCCCGAATGAAACAGTTTCATGATTGCAAGCATCGGAAGCTTGCATTTGAACCAAGTGAATGGGTGTGGCTGCGCCTACAATCCTATCAGCAATGCTCAGTGGCCAAAAGGAAGTTTCACAAGTTGATGCCCAAGTTCTATGGCCCCTTCAAAGTAATAGCTAAAGTGGGTATGATGGCATATTGCTTGGAGTTACCCGTGATAGTCGTATCCATAATGTGTTCCATGTATCAGTTTTAAAGGAGTTCAAGGGTGCACCCCCTGACTCCATTCTTGCATTGCCACCACTGAAACAAGGCAAGTCTTATCCCATACCGCAACAGCTTTTGTCAACTAGGCTTAACCATGGTGTACGGAAGCTGTTAGTTCAGTGGAAGGGATTCTCCAGCTAATGCTACTTAGGAGAATCGAGATGATTTGAAGGCAGCAAATCCTGAGTTCGAGCTTGCCTGTCGAGGAGGGCAGTAATGATGTGGATGCTTTTGTTGGAAGAAGTTACTATTGTAGGACCAACAAAACAAAAGTGGTAGCAACTGAAAATTCTTAATTAGGAAGTCTTTTATTAAACTGTTTGCTTAGAAAATAACTATTTTTGTATATTATTCTGTTTTGGGTTTGATAGTATTAATACCTAATTAGGAGTCCTAATTTAGGTAGGAATTTGTTTTCCTTTTGAGATTTCAGACATTGTCTTTCTTTTGTTTATATATAGGCAAGTATTATGCAATAAGAAGCAAGCAATATTAATCTTAATTAATTTAGTTGATAATAGTAGTAGTTTTAGAATAGCTTTGTTCCCTTTTCTCTACCAAGATAGGTTCGTCAAAGAAAGGAAGAAACACTAATAGGGGAAAAGAGGTGGACTTCACTGTTAATCGTTTCATGACAAAGTCCTTTTCTCGGGCACATTAAATTCTAATAGAAGTCCTTGATTACCTTTGATTACAGGTATAAAATTCCTACATATACTAATACATGAAAATCTTCTTAGTCTAACTTTATTGAAAACTACAGTAATCTTGTGACTGCCTCTTGGAATGGAGGAATGGTGGGAGCTCTTGTTCTATAATATACGATGTGAGAGAGTTTAGAAATGTTTTTCAAGGCATTGTTTTATCCTAGCACAAAATGCAGGTTAATTTGCATACAGACAATTAAGTTAACCGACAGCTTAAAAGATCCCTTGGGTTAAATTTTAACTAGATTTTATGAAGTAGGATGGACAAAGGATAGTTTCTATGCCAATTGAAAAATGAACAAGGAATAATATCGACGCTAAAAATTAAGAACTATGTATAATTTACAGGTATGAACGTTTCTTTATTAATATCAATTAAAAGGAGAACTTAAAAATTGGTTGCACAAGAAATTACTAACTTCACATTAGTAACTCTTAGAAATCACATTTAGGATTTATTAAAAAACTAGGCATCACGCCTAGTACGTAGGAACCACTACTAGAATTTAAAAATCTATTTTAGACAAGAAAGCATCAACTTTCACCTTGAAATTTAAAAGCCTAGCGATTCTCTCTTCTCCTTAATAATTGAAACCTTCAACCTAGATATAACTATTGTTTTCTTTGATCCTAATCCTACTTTAATAAGTTCTAACCCAAAACACTCAAATGATTATCAAACATTACTCCAATATATACTCTTATTATTCCTTAATATAACAAGGACAAAGCAAAATTAAAGAGAAATTAATACCTAAAGATCATTTGGTTCTACTTTTATTTTTTAGTTTGGGTTTTAAATTTTTACTTCTTGATTTTGGTTAATGACTTTTTTAAATAAAACAATATGCTAATTGTTAATATTAATATAGTTACGAGTTCATTAATGATAATAATAAAATACTAAATACAGGTTGGAAATTTTTACTTTATTTTAATCTCTTTTTCATATTTATTAAATATGATAACAATTTACATTATATTAAAAATAATAATTAAGCAAAAAACATTACAAATTTCTATCTATAAACTAATTTCAAAATCAATATCATTGTTTATCTTTAATAAATTTTTATTTAATAGATAACTATCGATGAGATTTAATATTTATGTACTTTTAAGATATCATAAATTTAAAATATATTTATTGAATAATTCTTAAATATTAAGACATTTTATTTTTAAAATGATTATTATTTAAATTTTAATTAATTATAAAACAAAATAAAGATAATATTAAATTATATGATTAATAATATTAAATAATTAAATAATATTTATTTAGTTAACAATAAGATCAAATTATTACCCAAAAGAAGAGAAAACCAAAAACAAATTTTCATTGTTTTCACAAATTAACAAAAATAGGAAGAAACTACCGTCTATTTTCGTTTATGTTTTTAATTTTTGTTTTTATTTTAAAATTCAGTTAAAAAAACTGTTTGATTGAATTTTTTGATTTAGTTTCTTCCAGTTTTAAAAACTTATAAAAACTATAAAAAGTTATTTTTTTTTGTTTATTTTTTCATAATAAAATTTTCCATCAACTAAATATATATTATTTAACAATTTAGTATTTTAATTATTAACAAAAATTATCCATAATTTAATTTAATATTATATTTAACTAATTAAAATAAATATGATTTGATTTGATTTAATAATTATTAATAAATATAATTAAATTTAAAATATCTTCAAAATATATTTCAAAATAAAATTTTAATTAAATATTTAAAATAAAGATTAATTTTTAAATTATTTATTTTAATAAAATAAATAATTTTTAATGATAATTTATTAATAAATATTATACAAAAGATTATAATAATTTTTCCTTAATTTTTACCTAATATGTAATTATCTTCAGTAATAAAAATATAACTACATTGACATTAACAACCAAACAGGTTTTTGTTTTTATTTTAAATAAAAACTAAAACTACAAACTACAATCAAAAAATAGAAGTGAAACTTAACGGCCCCTAAAACTAAAAATAGAAATCAAACCACAACTAAACAAGTTTTTATAATAAATTTGAAAACGTAAACAAAAAATCAAAAACAGAAATAGAATCAAATAACCCTTAAAAGAACAACTAAACTAATTTTTTATCCTGAACCACATTATTTGAAGGGTCTAAGCTATTTGTACACAACAGAGCATTGATCATTAAACTTTAGTTTTGCAATGCTATTTGACTAAAAGTTTGTGGAAGCATATTTGCGATATATTCTACTTGGTAATTGTAAGTCATGAGAAGCAATTAATGAGCCTAGAAAGTAGTCCAATGTGCATAAATTAAAGGGACAATCATGTATTGATCCATTCAAGATATATAAATCATTAGCTAGAACCACTTCAAGAAGTAAAAACAATCTCTTCACTACCCCATACAGGTGTTTTGTCAGCGTGTCCGTTAAACGGACATGAATGTCCATTAAATGGACAGCCTCGGGTGTAAAAACACCCCTTCCCTTGCTTGTGTCCGTTAAACGGACTTGCAATGATTGAGGGTTAACTCTTTTGTAGCACTCAACTGTTTAGGATTTTCTATTGTGCAGATAATCTTTTTATTTCATCAAAATTAACTTAAACCATAAATGAAGATATTGATATACTGCTATCTTGTTTCCTAGTTTATTTCTAGTTGGAAAAAGAAGGGGTCAAGTTATTGAACATTAAATCTGTAAGTACTCGACTATGGCAACACATAAATTGATATCAATCATTCATAGATGTGACAAAGCACAAATATTATCCATCAGAGTGAACTGTAAAGGATTACGTGAAGTACAGGCTAAGAACACAAGAATTGAACTTATACCTCCAATATGATCAAAAGTGGTGTTTATAGCAGCAACCCATTTCTCTCTTTCAGCATTTGCACGATCAATTAGCATTCGTCGATTAACATCTTCAGCTAGCTTTGCTTCATGGGCTCTCCCCTCAGCTTCTGCCATTGCTCGCACTTTGATTGTTTCACGTTCAATCTCAGCTTTCTCCCTCTCTGTTTGTCGTCGTTGTGCTTGAATTTGTTCTTCAGTTGCTCTCCGAGCTTGTTCCTGCCTTATTGCTGATTCTTCTTGTAATTTAACAAGCTCTTGATTCCTTGCTCTTTGGTATTCATTATCTGCCTGCAACAAGAATATATTAAAGCTCCTCCTATCTAACAACTTACATGATCATGAAATGATAAACATGCCTGCATCCTCTTCCTTGCTAATTCATCCTCATAACGAAGCATTTGAGATTTTGTTTGTGCCTGATGCTGAGCCAACTTTTTCTGTTCATCATATATTACTCGTTGCCTCTCCTGCCAATCAAGAAAAGAACACATGATTACAAAACCAAAATGTGGCAACAAAAGACAAGAATCAAAATACTAGGCATTAAGTAAACTAAGGTAAACTTGTGTTGTTCCATGATCCAACACTAAAGATAAGGCTACCTGTCCTAGATGATTCTTGGTATATCGAAATTCATAAAACTACATGATACGTAGAATGACATTAATAAAACTACATAGAATGATAACTGCACAACGCATTGGGAAAAAATACTACATGGAATAAGTACACACAATTTTTTATGTTGTAGGGAACATATTATTCTAAACTATCTGTTCTGGATGATTCTTGGTAAATCATAATTCATAAAGTACATTAATTTTCCAGCATTCAACACCATAAAACCTTAATCCTAGTGAATCCTAGTGGTAGTATTTCCCATTATAGGAAATCACTTTGAGTGAGAATGCTGTTAAAAAATTTGTAAAAAATTTGTGTTACATCGCATGCTACTAACAGATGAATCTATTTTCTCACCGGTAACACCACAAGAAGCCTTATGACAAATTTTCCATCACAAGAATTAGTTTTAAGAACTTCAATAAATAGTCTAAATAAATTATACCAAAAAATATATGGAAATAGAATCTTATTACAGACCATTTTCACAATATGGTCTAATGGCGAAGCTACAAATACTATCTACTTTATGCCAATACAACTGTAGCAACAGTTATGAGAATAGGACATTTAAGAGCAACAATGCCATTGGATAAATGTTCCATATGCACCATGACTGCAGTGGTTTATGGTTTACATATATAGGAAAACATTTGATGAAATTTAGAGATATCCCAACTCTCACACATTCACTTAACATGTACAGTTTCTAACCGTTTCAGCTTGTGCTTGCATGGCTTTGAACTCTGCCGCCCTTGCAGCCAATTCTGCTTGTCTTGTTGCTTCTTGTGTTTTCAAAACTTCAAACAACTACAATTGAGAATTCGAAGAAAATATTGATGCGAGTCCATCAGGCAATGAATCCAAATAATAAAATATATGAGAAAATAATTTAAAAAGAAATAAAGGGATGAATCAGACGATGGGGATAAAACCAATTTAAAATATATATTTCCAAACGGAGAACATATTAGGCCGGAATTACAAGAAAAAATTAGAGGGAAAACCCAGCATTTCCCACACGAGTGCTAAAAAAAGGGACTTCCTGAATGAAATCTAAAAGCCAAACAAAAGCGGCCTCAAAACTCAATCAAAAGCACCAATTATACCTTATATGGAAAAAGAAAAAAAAAAGCCACTTTCAATAACAACCCAGCTTTCAGCTCACGCAAGGAAGAAACAATCCCAAGAACAAAATAAAACAATAAAGAAAAGCGGATTTCAAAACATTTCCTCTAACACAGGGAAAACGAGGACCAAAAAAAGAAATCCGAAATGGGAGAATGAGACAAGAAATAACCTTTTTAGCATGAGAAGAGGAAGTTATCTCCTTCAAGGCCTCGGCGCCTCTTTCAAGGGCCGTCGGATCAAACCCAGCAGAAGTTGTTCTTGGGTTATCATTCCTAACAGCTTTGGGAGCAGGAGAATCAGTGGCAGTCTCAGCCAAATTGGAGGTTTGAGGCTGCCCAGATGACGGGGAAGTTGCGGAGGAGGAAGAGGAAAAGGGAGTGAAGTTAAAATGCGCATCGGAGTAAGCAATGAGATTCGATTGACACACAGAAGCAGAGGCCGCAATTGCTGAGATTAAACCTATTGCAGAGGTCTTCCCCATTCTCTTATTTTAAGCGATCAAAAAGTGTTTAAATAAATAAACTCCTAAAGTTTGCTTCTGGGATGAGGAAGGAAAGGTTATGGCGGATGTTAGAAACGTTTCATGGCTTGAGGAGCACGAAATTTGCATGTATATAAATATATGGCTTTTGGTAGGGTTTTGGCTGGGTTCTACGGGTTCTTTCAGGACGGTGAAACAAGATTTATGGAAGAGTTCTTAGGGGTTTAGCAGACCGGACCTTTAGTGAACCCGGTTTTTTGATAAAAAAAATTAAAAGTAAAAACAATTATTATAAGCATAAATTATCTCAATGGGTTAACAACACGTCACGAAAGTATTCGATGGGTCAAAAACAAAAAAAGTACACATGTTAGTCATTAATTCCGTACTAGTCAATTAGGGAACCTATGACCAAAAAAAAAAAAAATTAGGGAACCCAATTTTGTCTTTTCTTGGGTTTTTATTATTTAACTCGAATTGAATAAATTCAATAGGGGCTCATTAAATTTTAGATTGAATATTATGTTTTAAAAAAATCAAGTCCAAAACCAATTTAAAATTCAAATAGGAGCTCATTAAATTTTAGATTGAATATTATGTTTAAAAAAAATCAAGTCCAAAACCAATTTAAAATTCAAATGTATTTTATAATATAAAATAACATTATTTTATATTATATAATACATTTGAATTTTAAATTGGTTTTTTATTTTATATTATATAATACATTTGAATTTTAAATTGGTTTTGGACTTGATTTTTTTTAAACAGAATATTTAATCTAAAATTTAATATTTTTCCATACTTAAAATGATTTTTATATGATTTTATGTAGTGATAAATGGTTGTCGATCCAAAATTATTAAAAAAATATCGTATGCAACAAAATTTCTTAAGGTTATATGTTTCTCTCACACACACTATCTCTAATTCAACTTTGTTTGCTTCTTTGATCTCTCCTCCTCCCTTTTTCTCTCTTACTATTCTTTGTTAATTCTACTGTCAATAGTTAGACGTTTCTCTTTATATTTTATGTTTGCTAACTCTCTCATCTTTTTAGGCCTAATCTAACCTGATTTTATTGATATTCAAATTAAGAGAAGCTTGATTAAACTCAAGTTTAAACTTAGGGACGTTTGGTTTCACTTTTATTTTTCAGTTGTAATTTTCAGTTTTTGTTTTCAGTTTGTTTCTGTTTTTCTTCCAAATAAAAACAAAAACCTGTTTGGTTGTTAATGTTAATGTTGTTGTATTTTTATCGCTGATAATAATTACATTTTAGATAAAACTTAAAGATAAATTACTTTTAATTAAATAAATTTATTTAATCTCTTATAT
>JANJEY010000005.1:51489389-51505198 GCA_024703695.1 Erythroxylum cataractarum
GGTTGATGTGGCTATGCAGGTAAAATTAAATAAAATTAAATAAAATTAAATTATTCATAATTTTATGGATAATAAATTTAAATTTATTAAATATATAAATGTAATGTTGAATTAAATTTTTCAAAATTTTTATTAAAATAAATAATTAAATAATATATATTTAAATTATAGTAAATCAGATTATGAAAAAATAAAAACAGGAAACAAAAATCACTTTTTATAATTTTCATAATTTTTAAAAATTGGAAGAAACAAATACCAAAAACATAAACTAAAAACTAAAACAAACAAGATTTTTTACTCAATTTGAAAACAAAAATAGAAAATCAAAAATGAAAATAAAAATAGAAACAAATATCCTCTTAATTATTTGAGTCTAATCAAACTTAGGAGATTAGGCTCGAGTTTAGGCTGTATAATCCTGACTCAATCAAGCCTTAGATTGGACTCAAATCAGAATAAATATTTATTGGCTGAGATCTGGCCAAGGTAGCCTATGTCCAATCTAATCCATTACTAACCTCACTCCAACATAGTGCACAAGAAATAATCAAATTTTCTTTTATTTCTTTGATTAATGGTAAATATCATTGTAAAATTAAATTAAGAAGGGAAAATAATCAATATTACTTTTATTTCTTTGATTAAGAGTAAATATCATTATAAAATTAAATTAAGAGGGAAAACACAAAGTGTTTATTGTACTTAAGTTACAAACTCTAAAAAATCGTTATGATTGGTTTCTCACATTCAAATGTGTTTTTATTCTTTATGTGGATCTTTTAAGCAATAAGTCATCGACATTTCAAATCAAATTTAACTAGACATCATGAATTTCTACTAATGTGCATAAAATACATTTTCTTAAGTATTTTGTTTAGTTTTGATGTTAAATTTCCTTTTTTCAAACTTATCTTTTGATTTCTTTTCAAATGATTGTGACATAATGATCATGTGATGAGATTATTCAAGAACTAAAGGTTATTTCAAGCTAAAATGTGAAGAAATTTACAAATTTTGAAGATCTAAAGTCTAGCCCACATTTGTGTGTCAATATATATCCTACATGGATTAAATGCAAGAAAATAGATAGATTCATAGTCTAGGAATATGATCATGTTAGAGACCTATGTTAGACTAATTAAATGTCCCATGTCACTTATCAATTTGAGTCCTATGTAACGCACCCAAGATAATGGTTATTGAGTATTATTGTCTGAGTCTCAAATGGGTCACAAACCCTTTTCCTCTCTCTTCTAATTTCAAATGACATGTCCTTTGGTTATAGTATATAAGTTGTAAAAACTTATGAAACGTATTCATTCTTAACCATTGAGAAAATCAGAAAGGAAGAAGATGAGAGGAAATAAACTCTTTCAAAGCAATCAACATTTAACGAAGAAGCGATTATGGATACGGGTACGCATAACGAATCGATCCTATAATAGTTTTACAATTGGTATCAGAGCATGGTAATTCATATTCATGTTATCTACGGTATTTTCTACCATGAATTGCGATGATTGTGTTTGTGTTTATGTTATATGTATTCTTCCATGAAAAGGTGCACTGTCGTAAATAAGATCGCCAGTTTTATTTGTAGTTATTTACGGAGATTAATGTTTTTTTATGGGAAATGATTTATCACTATCTTACGAATCTTTGTGTTGATATATATGTAATGTCTTCTTTACTGTCTGGGTATTGTGGAATGATTCACGGTATTGCATGATTTGTGATCCACCGTGTATTAATAATATATGATTGTGTTTTGAAGTTTTTGGTTTGATAATTTTCTGGATGTTCATAACATTCTTAAGGATGAGCCGAAATATCATGCAATTCAAAACGTTAAAGGTTGAATTATTATGGGATGGTTTATATAAATGTATGGGTTAGAGTAAGGAAATATATACAAACGAAAGAACCGGAATTGTTTCATGTTTATATGGGTATTGTTTGTTGCGTTTCTGGATTATGATTTCTTGATATTTGGTTTGTTTTGATCGTTCATTTCCATGCATATCTGTAAATGATTTTCGGTTTTTAATGGTGGAAAGAAAGAAATGAAACTCATGGTTTAGAGAGAATCGAAAGATCAATGGGTTAGAATGTTTTTTTTTGGAATAACGAGAAATCAAATACAACAGATGCTCTTCATAAGGCATCGGATGTTTTGTAGTATAAAGTATCCAAAGCATAGTAGGAAAAGAAAGAACAGAAGAAGAAATCAATTAGCATCTTGTAACAACGACAAACAATCATGGATATAGGTGCACAAATCGAATCGATCCTATTAATGTTTTTCAACCTATCTTACCCTAAGAGGAAATAGAAGGATCCATAGCATAGGCCACAGTCGTGGCCTAATTGTTCATAAGTATTAAAATGTATATAAGGTATGGAAACACTAAATTTTCAAATATTTTTAAAGCCTTTACACTTCTCTCACATTTGTTTCTCTTTAAAGGTTAGGGTTAGCCATCAAGAGGTTCTGAAACCCTTACAAGGATAATTCTAAAGATATCTTCATCAAAGAATCAAGATCTAAATATCATTTCTATGGATCAAGTCACTATTGAAATTAAGATTCTAATTTAGATTTATTTCTACCATGGTTTCCTTTTTTATTCTATTCCTTTCATTTTGTTGAGTATGCTCGTGGCTAAGCACTTTCCTACATTTAAATATGAAAAGTCCTAGTTTTATTTTTGTATAAATTGATTTATTTTAATTTATGAAATGTGACATATTTTGTAATTACTGTTGATTAATCTTAATGCATAATTTAGTTATACTAGTGGCTAAATCTAATTTAAATTCACTTGTAAATGCTTCTAGATACAAAGATAGTTTAATTGTAAGTAGAGCACAACATAAGTAATATGGGTTGAATGGAATGCTTCGAGAGACCTACATGATCTTTTTTTATGCTAGGGTGAAACCTTTCATAGGATTTAGTAGATCTTAATGCATTCAAAGGGTATTAGATTGGTAGATATATGAGTTAACTAACATAGAGAGTTAATGGTTAAAAGAGACTTTTTTCTAACAAATTTATCGATAACTCATTTTTAGGATATTGACATTCTACGTGTTTTCTTTTTCTTTTTTTTCCACTTCTTAACAAATGCTTTTTAAGTAACATATATAAAAATTTATAACACAATTGAACTAGAAAAAGAACAAAAGTACATTTATATAGATTTGAAAAAAGTAGATTGGCACAACAAAATAAAAATAACTTGACCATTCATATAAAAAATATATCAATGATAATATATATCTACCATGAAGAAAAAAACAACTAGCTAAATTTAATATCATATATTAAAAATAAAAATAGAGTAAAATTTTATAATAAAAACTATTATCTCAGAATTTATTTTTAAAAACATAATTCTAAAATATCAAAAACTAACAATAACCCATTTTTCACCAAATAAAATAGAGATTAGCAACAATATCTACATTGTATAAATATTCAAACCAAAATTTATCAGTAATTTACAAAATTAAATTTATACATGCAAAATTACTTAAACTCGTAAATCAAAAAATGATAATTATAACTCAATAAATGAAAGAGAGATATATTGCTATTGGAAAAAAAGGTATAAAAACTATCAATTATGATATATGCGAAACGAAAGAGAGAAAATTTACATAAAGAAATCGATTAGAAATGAAATTATATCTAAAATTGCAATTGAAAAATATCATATATATAATCAAATTGACATATTTCAATTTACTTGGATAAACTGTAATTGAAATAAGAAAAAAAGAAAGATAAATTATACCTGAAAATTAATATGAGTTTTAATTTAAAAATAGAACATTCAACCTAGGTTGGAAAATTTATTATACTCACAATCAAATTGTAAATTTTTACTCAATCTTTAGATCAAAAGAGCTACTGAAAAATCTAAAATTTAAAGCAAGAAAATAAAAAAAAAAAGAGAATTAAGAGAATAAATGAAATGTGTTTCCTACCTTGATGGGAATGATGTTAATGGAGGCAAGTCTTAAGACAGAAATTTTAAATTTAAGACCTTTTATTCGATTTTCATTTAGAAAATGTGAATCTTAATATTTAGCTAGAGCAATTTTATTTTGAAATGTTTGCTTCTAGTGCTATTTTACCTTTGAATTTTTTTTTTTTGTATATATAATGACGAACCAAATTTTTACCAAATTGAGATTGACATTTGCTCCCTAAATAAATTCCTTTAAATATTTGAAAAAGAACAACTATTTGCAGTCCTGTTTTGGTTAATTGAAAAATTCCTATGTTATAAAATAACTTATAACTAGAAAGCTCCTAATGAGCATGGGCCCGGCGAGGACCCTCCCTTCCCTTGCTCAGGACCGATCCTGTGAACAACACTTACACAATTTTATGTGACAATCTGATTAAAATGTTGTTCAAATTGCACCAGATCATATTTTTTCAAATTATAGGAATAGACTTGGATTGTGTGGTAATTCCATGTTTAGGAAGAATAAAGGAAAGCGGTTCCGATAGATTTTATTTAGTGAAACAAAATGGAGTACAGGCAAATTTATAACTAATTTGTTTAATGGAGTAACGAAAAGCTTAAATCCTAAAGATTTAAAATGTACTTGTCCCTTATCTAGTATGGGTCCTCTTAATATCTTGCTTGCGAACCAATTGCGAGACATACCATATCGGATGCACTTACCATATGGGTGAACCAATTGCTTGTGAACCCCAGCTCCCTTCCCATCAATTGGTAAATGAATCATATGGTAGGAAGATATTAGGACTTTTTTTGCTTTTCATTAAAAGGGAATCCCCCATATGGTAAATGAATCAATACAAAGGTATCTACACAAGAAGTTACTGAAGGGGAAATTACATAAAGGAATAAAAACAAAAATTGAGCAGCTTCCCCCCACAATAGAAACTGGAAACATTAACGATAAAGAACTTACAAAGAAGGAAAAGAAAAAAATGGAGTAGCATTTACTATAGGAGTTACAATGTGGTATTCTTTTACCTTTTTCTTCCGCTCTACCTTGTTTCTCTGTAACTTTTAAATGTTGCCTTTACCTTCACACCAACTCCATCAGAAGAGGATCACCTTGTGCCATTATTCTTATGAGTTTTATGAATTCCTGTTCACTTGATACTTTCCATGGGTGAACTGCAGCTACTTGTGCAGAGTACAGAGTTGAATTTGAAGGTGGTGGCTGTGTCTCATACACCATTGTACCTAGTATAGGATCAAAATTCTGAGGCGAATCCATTGAGAGGAAGAACATGGGAATGGCAACCTTGTTATGAATGTCAAAATCACCAACCAGACTGACAAGATCTACAAAGTCAGCAACAAAGTGGCGAGGAATGTAGAATATTTCAGAACTGCATATTAAGAGACTCTGGTCATTTTTAAAAGCTTCTTTGTAGTTGACTTGAAAATGAACTTGCATTGAACTCACTACATTCTGCACCATCTCCCCTTGTTTAGTATACCACTCGGATTTTTCACTTGTTGATACAATAGTCCATGATTTCGATACCTAAATCCCAAGAAGCATGTTAAACACACATTTATGCACAGAGCACAACAACTGAACAGATAGAATGATGTTAAGTATCTCAAATACCCACATCGGCAAAGAACAAGAATTAAGAATAATTTGCTTTACTAGAATGAGTCCATAATAAAGTTTTGAGTTGAAGATGGAGTGCCTCCTTATACATAAGCCACTTTTCTTTCAAACATGAAAACTACAAAATTTAAGCCCAGCCCTAGATGTAATGAGGGGTGTTAAGCTTTTTATCATCCTGGCATATTTTTATGTAGGACATCCCCTACAGTATCTTCACCGCAGTAGAGTTTAACCACCAAGTTCAGAATGGATTGGTGTGGTTCCTCTACGCCTAGGATACCAGAATATCAAACAATGAACGAAGAAAGGGTTTTGAGTTGAATATGAAGTCCCTATTACATTTAGGTGTCCCAATGAGTATAAGTAAGCAAAGGTGCACAGTTCGGTAACTTTCATCATTGACAATTCTATTGCATGTACCAAAGTATCATTTAGTATAATTCAACACAATCCATGTCATGATTTGAAAGATATAATAGATTGGAAGCACATAATACACTGGAAACAAGCCCCATACTAGGTTGGTCCATCAACAAACAACAAAGAATAGACAGGAAATGGAAAAAAGAAAAGGTACCTTGTCAGTAATCCATAGCTTTTTCTTGTCCGCTTGAAGTAAATTCCAATAGTTAAGGATAGTATCATCCTGAAGGAATAAAAAGCCTTCTGCACTGGTAAATCGATCAAATATCTTCGGCAAATGCCTGCACTCAATATCATAAAAATACCTGAGCATAAAGATGTCTAACAGATACCAGCCAAATCTAGCCTCTAAAAGGACTCAAAAGCTAAAAGCCAACAAGAAATGCAGAACAATACAACTAAAAATTGGAGTTTGAATAAACTAGAGAAGGATAATTTACAGAAGGGTGATATATAGGAAATTTGTGCACAATAGCTCGTCTTCTGATCTTACATATACAAATACTTGAAACAAATGCTTGTCTATCATTATGATGATACATGTAATGGCATCTTGTCCATCTACAACATAAACTAATGTCATACTTCCTTTAGATGCTATCACTTTCAATTTGGGCAACTTACTTAGAGTCAACTACGAACATGCCAGAGAACTTTCAATTCTTTTTATTCTTGTGAAACAAAGAGTGGAAAGATATTTCAATCAATGTGTATGTACAGAGGTAGAGGTACACGTTCATACTAATTACTCAATTACTAATTAAGTAAATCTATAATTAAGCTATACATAATCTAGACCCATTCAGATACAATCTATACTATACAATATGTAATAATCACCCAGCCAAACAAATATAATTGATCCAAACTCCATTTAGAGCCTTTGTAAAGTTATATCCAAGTTGTTCTCTAGTTTTCACATATCTTATAGAGATCAAGTTTTGTTGCACTTTTTTACGAACGAAATGACAATCAATTTTAATATGTTTAGTTTTTTATGAAACACAGGATCAGAAGCAATGTGCAGAACAATTTGGATATCACATCATAACTTTATTGGTGCTGAGACTTTAAGACAAAGTTTAATTAAGAGTTGATAGATCCATATTATCTCACACGTCGACTATATTATAGCTCTATATTCAGATCTGCACTAGACTTGTACATAACATTTTGCTTCTTGTCTTTCTATGGGATCAAATTTTCTCTAACAAAGACAAAGTAACCAATAGTAGATTTCAAATCAATCCTGAAACTTGCCTAATCTACATATGAAAAACATTCAATGTGTCTATGGTTTTCATATAGTATCCCTTGTCTAGGAGCTCCCTTAAACTAACATAGGATCTATTCTAGAGCAGCCCAATAATGAACGGTTAGAACGGTTGCGAAAGACATGAATTTACTTACAATATTATATGCAATATCCGAACAAATTATTGTAAAGTAGTTTAATTTTTTAACCAATTGTCTATAGTTCTCAAAATCTTCAAATAAGTTTTCATATTTTACGAGTTGTAAATTAGGAAACATTATATTACTACATGGCTTAACCCCAATTTTTTTTTTTTATCTCAGTTAATAGGCCGAGTACATGTTTCCTCTTAGACAAAAAAAAAAAACTTGCTTATTATCACAACTACTCCCAGAAAATACTTCAAAGCCCCGAAATCTTTTGTGTGAAACTGACTGTGAATAAAGGATTTCATAGATGAAATGCCCATAGTATCACTTCTAGTAAAGACAATATCATCCACATATACAACAAGGAGAATGACGTCAGATGCAAAATATTTATTATAAAACCCAATGGTCAAACTTACACTTATTCATTCCAAATGTTTCCAATGCTTAACTAATTCCAAACCAAGATCCGAGACTATTTTAAAACATATAGGTACTTTCGAAGATAGCAAACTCTCCCATACTCCCATCGATTTAAAAAAAAAAAGTAGTTGCTCCATATACTAAAGATCACCATGTAAGAAGGCATTTCTAATGTCTAATTGATATAACAGCCAATCGTGTGTGTCTAAAATAGAAATGAATAGACAAATAGATTTGAATTTAGCAACAAGAGAGGAAGTGTCAAAATAGTTCACACCATATGTCTAAACATAGCTTTTCGCCATAAATCATGCTTCAAATTGAGCCATTGATCCACTAGAATTAACTTTGACAATGAACACCCATTTGCATTTAATAATCTTCTTTCCTGTAGGCAATTTTACTAAACCTCACATACCATTAGCATTTAAAGCATTCATGTCCTCTATCATAGCATCATGAGATGAGGCATCATGAACAATTTTTGAAAAAGTCACAAAATCAAGAGGCATTAAAAGAACAACAAGAGGAAGACAGGTGATTACAAGAATCAAAGATGAAACAGGTTAAGTACACTAACATTTACCTTTGCAAAGAGCAACTGGAAAATCAATATCATCAGTTGTTAGATTTGATGTCAAAGAAGAAATAGGTATCGAACTTGTATCAGAATGATCTTATCAGTTGGTATCAGAATGATCTTATCATTTGGAGTAGACCAAGCAAATAGGTAGTGGTCGTGGTGTAAGAGTAACAATACTGGTCTAATATGTGATCTTATAGACCAACAGATCATCCTCCTCCTCAGAAATTGAATAAGTAGGGAGGAAAGGAATGCATTTTAAAAAAGGTGACATCGGCTGACATAAATACTTGTTGAAGAATAAGACAATAGCACTGCCGTTTTGCAAATTAGAGTAGACAAAGAAAATACATGTTAAAGATTTGGGAACTAACTTAGTTGCTTGGGGATAAACAATAAGAACAAAAAAAGTATTATCAACTTAACAGGAAATGAGGGTTTAGTAAAAAAATAACATTGTAAGGAATCCCATAATGAAGAATAGATGGAGGTATGCGATTAATGAAAAAAAAAAAGCTGTCGAAAATGCATCAGTCCAAAATTGTTTGGGAATGTGCATTTGGAATAAGAATGCTCTGACAGTTTCAAGGAGATGTCAATTTTTTCTTTCAACTACACCATTTTGAGATGATATATCAACACATGAGGATTGATGAAGAATTTCATTCTGAATCATGAAGGTCTGAAATGATGTGAAAAAAAACTTTTTGGCATTATCACTTCTCAAAGTAAGGATATAGACATTAAACTATGTTTTTATTTCAACACAAAAAGCAATAAAATGAGAAAATAAATCAAAACAATTTATTGTTAAATAAGGCCAAGGTCACTCAAGGGAAATTATCAACAAAAGTAATAAAATATAGAAAATTAGTTTTGGAAACAGGACATGGATCTAAACATCGGAATGAACTAACTCAAAAGGAAAACTAACTCGTTTAGTGACACGATGGATTGAAGACAGATAATGATGTTTGACAAACTGATAGGACTAAAAATATAGGCAAGATACATTATGAAATTGAGGGCATGACTTCTTCAATAGAGGTAAGAATGGTAAGGAAGGACGTCCTAACCGACAATAAGCTTCAAAAGGAGTTAAGAAACGTGAACAAGCAACGTGTCTTGGCACATGGGTATCTAGAATGTAAAGACTTCCTAATTCAAGTCCTTTACCAATAATCAAGCATTATCTTGTAGTCACTCCTCCTAATGATGGATTATTAGTGAGGTGATGGTCCTTAGAAATGCTACTTACGTGAATCCAAACAGTCTTACACCAACTAAATAACCTAGAACAGTCAACTTATGTTCTGTGCTTTTTGACAACGCAAGAATGACAGGAATCATAACCAAGTTCTTGTATTGGTCAACCATAGGGACAGAATAATCAAACAAATTGAGAACCACAAAATCTCAAATGCAAAGAGAGAGTCAATGAGACTATATCAAGCTGAAATACAGAGTCAATGCAAACGAAAAGTTAAATTGAAAATTCGAAATCTAAGAAGCATACTAGTTCTGGTGGCAAAACCAACGAGACTACCAACTCTTGGGCAAACTACCAACCAATTAACGTGTGATGTTTTTAAAACATAAAGCACAGTAAAAGGGTCTAGTGATGAGAAAATGAAGAACAGGTGTTCCCGCCAAGGTAGAGAGGAAAGCAGACACAGGAGCTGTAATAGGGAAGAGACAACATGAAGTAAATTTCAAGTTTTTAACATCTAGTTATAGTTTACCAAGTATTCCTGTAAACTTAATCCGAAATTATCTTGATTACAAACTTTGACAATATTCACAAGGGAGATCATCAAATAACTTGGAATATCCATTATTAATGCAATAAACTTCCTAGATTGATAGACAACGCAATAACATTCTCAATCTAAAATTGTCAACTTGACAAGCAAACATCGGCCCAATATAAAGGGAGCAAATAGTGGCAAATATTTTTAGGAAGCAAAAAGGTCTAGTTTTCAGGCAAACTTAATCTCTCTACTGGTACTAGAACTGAAAACTTACGGTCCATGCAAATGGCATATTTGGTGTAACTTAAACACTAGTCACAAAGCTTCAATGCCGCAATCATCAGTATGAACCTAGAATCCAGATTCCCTATTTAAGGGAGTTTATTTCAGTATGTACAAAATTACTTGAGTGCAAAAAAGATCTCTATTCTACACGGCAAGCTGACTTGAAGGCTGAATGCCTAAAAGGTTGTGATTGATGATTGCTTATGTTGAGTTGTAATAGCTGTACAGTGACAAAATAGGATGTTATTTACTGCTATTCATTATTATTGATTGCGCCTCCTATTCTAGGGTTATGTATCAACTATTTATGTATGTATTTTAATCAAAGTAATGATAAGAATAATAGCTTTCTCTGAGTTTCACAACTTACAATGCAACAATCAGTGATAATGGAACATACATCCTAATAGAACAATCACTACCTTTTTTGATGAAATAAGAATGCAAAAATACTCAAATTGGTCCTTAACATTACTTAAAACTCCAACTAGTTCTTATAACTTAGATGATGGTCAACTAAACCTTTGAATTCAATTTTTTAGATCAAACTAGTCCAAATGTGATCTACCCACAATGTATAAGGCATACATAAGAATAAACAGAGACATGGATTCTATGAAGGGAACTGTAGACAACACAACTTACATTCATTAATTGCATTTGGTAATGATTTCATAAAAATTTCATATCACTATAATTCACTATCATTTGGACTTGATAAGAAATGTAATGGTGAAAGACCAATTAATCAAGTTAAGGAATCAACTTTTGAGTAAAGCTCAAGAACTAATTTGATCGTTGTTCCAAAAATTATTGACAAGGACATTAAACACGAAAAGAATATGTTTACCCTATTAGTTACTTACTTGTACATCTGATCCAAATTCCCTTCTTCAACTGCAAGATCTTCATTCTTCTGCTGTGATAAAATAACTACAGTCTTAAATATCCTCCCATACAGTAGTCTCCACTCTAGAGCCGTACGCTCCACAGGGCCAGTGCAGAACATAATGAGAACAACATTCCCAAAATTCTTCCTCCACCGAATCAAGTTTCCAATCTCAAAACTCACTGTCCCTGTTTCCTCCACTCCAAGATGCACAGACGGCAACTTTTGAGGGGTAAATTCTTTACGATCCCCATGACTAATACTTCCACGTGGCCGATCCAACTCCAGTGACATCAATCTAGGCTGTTGATATCCAACAGCAAGCAAGTCTTGAAGCCAAGCAGCAGTAAATTTCACATCCTGTTCAGTCCAAAACCCTTCCTCTGCCATGGCAAAACTCAATTCCAAAATCTTCTCAAACAATCTATGCTTATTGGACCGCCACGCAACCAAGAACTTAATCAACCGCCCAACATTCACATGAAGGTCTTTCTCCTCCGAAAAGGGGTATGCCTCAATCCTATCATACCTATGCATGGTAGGTGGATAAACAACAATATATCCACCAATCTCCCACAAAAGCCTCTGTGCCCAATAACCTCTCAAGACATCAGATGCCATTGTACTAACTGAAACTGGAAGCATCAATCCCCAAAAAGCTGAAGAATGATAAATAGTATTAAAGGAATTCATAGGTACCATTAAGCCCTGAGGTAGTGCCACTTTCGGAGCGTGTTCATCGAATCTAATATCAAACGCTTCCAGACCTGCTTTTCTAGTAAAATAAAACACAGAATCAACATCAGGCAATCCGTTAGATATCCCTTGCTGTATAAACTGTTTCCCACCAAAAACCTGAGAGTAAAATTCTTCATGCCCAATTTCTCCCACATTTTCCAACGGCAATCCTCTAGGCCAAACCGACCTTTGCCCAAAATGTACATAAGGATTGACCACACTCCTGTTTGTGTTCTCATGACTATACTGCAATATTATCTCTTGCCTAGCACCTTCACCAACTAATTCCACATCAAAATGCGTCCCCAGATCATCACCAATTACCTCTCCACGATCATCCGCATCAAGTATCTTCTTAGCCCCGTGTTGGATCGCAAACAAGTACCCCACAGTCTTTCTCAAATACGAGTGGTACGGCAGATAATCCACAACTCTGTACCCCAAGGTCGCTTGCTGCTCCAAAGACAAATAAATCGCACCCTTTAGCGACCAATCTTTCGGAGTCTTGGAATTCCCAATTGCCAGAAGCTGCCAACCTTTGATTTTAAGGAGTCTCTTCAGCGAATCCGATGGGTAACCCGAGACCGAGACGACGACCCATTTCTCGGCGCGATAGCTCGCATAAGGAGAAGAAGTGTCGGAGATTCTTGGAATCTTGTTCCAATCTACCCAAGGAAGGTGGTGGGCTCTGTCGAGAGGTTGAGTTTGGGACTGGAGATAGAGAAAAGCGGCAGTGTCGCCATTGTTGCGAAGGAAGAATAGAGCTGCTACAGTGGCAATGAGTAGCAATACAGTGATGACTTTGTAGAGATTCTCAGAGACCCATGTAGAGAAATCGAGCGATTTGGATTCGGAGAAGCGGTGGTTGTGGAGGTGGTGAGTTGGGAGAGCTCTGGTCTGCGATTTGGGTGATTTTGGAGCGGCTTCACGGTCCTGGACTAACATTGGTGAAGCTGTCTCTGAAAAGCCAACTCGACCCAGAACACAAACCACTGTTTCTAGGCTGAGTCTGAGATCCGTGTGTTTGTGCTTGATCTTTAGCTTCTAAAAGCTGCAGAGTTTGGTGATCTTATTAGAATCTTAAGATACACTCTTTCTTTACTGTCTCTCTTTGGGAAGCGGAAGGCTTCAAGTTCATTTTGTTTGCTAAGCTTCCGTCAAAACACTTTCTTCTCGGGTCCTTTGGTGCTGTGCATTTTGCATCGTACTTTACACTTCATTCCCTTTCTCTCTCTATCTTAATTATGATTTCCTTATTATTATTATTATTAAGGAAAACAAAGGATATTGGTTGCCGACAAGTATGGTTGGGTGAAGGGGAGGTTTCTTAGGCTTCAATGTAATGTTAACGTAACTGCTCCGTTTTGGCGAAGGTGGGACGTCGCAGTCGCATCGCATGTCCTCTTTATCTTTCCAAGGTCCTATCTTTTCTTCTTCTTTTTATTTCCATTCCGCTTTTATCTAATTCATACGACTCGGGCCGATTGCTAGGAATGCTTAGTACTGAGCCAACATGGGAAGCAACTTGGGTTTTTGGTTTGTCCCGTTCACATATCTAATGCGAGTGCGATTGAGATGGAGATTGAGACCTGTTGAGATTGAGAAATGGACAACTCTCCCCCTATCCCAAACGCCTACTACTGCTGCTAATTGGTCAGCAGCCATAAGTTTGAAGGACGCGTCGGCTGGATTATTTTTAATACAATTTTAAAAAGTTAAATTAGGTCTTAATATTTTTTACAAAAATTCAATTCAAGTATAAATATTTTGATATATTAAAATATCATGATGATTCACAATTATTTAACTTAAATTCCAATATAATTTCTCTGTCAATCCTTGATTATAAAATATATTTAACAGTCTTTTTATCTAAAAGAAAACCAAAAGGAGAATTTCTAATATCTAAAAGAAAAGTAAAATCATCCTAGATTTTAAATAATGTGTTGTAAGATACACTACAATCATAAGTGATGCGAGTGTTATCAAACAAATCTTTTCTTTTTGAATTTAATCATAGCATACAGGTAGATGATGCTTCATTAAGTATGTATACTAAGAGCGAATGGGATGGACAATTACGGAATCGATCCCTATCGTCCATTTAATCCAGCGGCTTATATTCTTTTTCTTTTTCTTGTTATTGAATATTGTGTCTTCTTCGCATGATATAAACGCAATCTTCTGACCCAATCTTGTGTTTATTGAATGTTGTGTCTTTGCGCGATTTACACGTAATCTTCTGATCCAATCTTCTGATGCAATATTTTGTGAGGCCACAACGCATGCGGCCGCGGAATGCATGCCCTTGTGACTGCTTTTATGTGTTCTCTCTCTTTGTTTTTCCTCTCCGCCCTTGGCTTCCTCTGCTTTCTCCAGCTATGGTTGTGGTGGTTGTTGTAGCTGTTGTTCCTGTCGACCGTTGTTGCTGTGGTATCAGTGTTCACCAACTCGGCGTCGAATGTTGTATCTTGAACCTAGTGAACCGAGCATAAGGTTGTTTACCAACTAGGCATGTTGTTACCGTTTCGTCCCAATTTCCACCTGCTGTTCGTTTTCGCTTCATGTTACTTTTATTCCTCTGTTACTTGTAAATCTTCTTTAAGCTTTTTTAGGTGTGTACAGGTGTTTTGGAAATTTGGTTGTTGTTGCTGTCGACTGCCGTTGGTGCCGAAAGAATATCAGTGCTCACCAACTCTTGGCCTACGACGGACTTGGATATGAGGACATTTATCATGTTGGCATCCTTGAAAAGGATGGCTCACATAAAGAAGACGTAGTCGAAACATGGATATGAGGAGATTTATCATGTCTATCAGTGTTCACCAACTCCACGTTGGATGTGTTCCCACCCAAGGCCAACTCGACGTCTGATGATGTATTCCTAGCCTTGACCAACTTTACGTCCGACGTCTAATGTGTGAATCAGTTTTTGGGTAACACTCTGAAGTCTCTTTGTCTATGAAGAACACCTAGTGCAGATTTAGATATGAGGAGACTTATCATGTTCTCATCGTCAGTGCCATTCCATATTCTATGGATGATGTTTTCCCACCCTTGAGACCAACTCTACGTCGGATCTGAAGTCTCTTTGTCTATAAAGAAGACGTAGTGTAAACTTGGATATGAGGAGATTTATCATGTTCTCAGGGGAGAATAATCTGAGAAAGGATGCTTCAAACAAAGAAGGTGTAGTGCTGACTTGGATATGAGGAGATTTATCATATCGTTCATCATCAGTCTCAGTCCATATAGCGGGTACTTGTGATGCAATAGGAAGATTGTAAATTCCTTGACCAAGATTTTATCTTGACGAATTGTAATATTAGATGGCATAATATGGTAACTGCTTCGTCTCGGTTTTCAGTTCTTTCAACATATCGCTTCGTGTTATTTTTAAAAGTAAAGATTAAAAGCAAAGACGAAGTGAAAGTGAGACGATAGATGTGAAGACGAAGTCAAAGTCAGACGATAGAAGTGAACACGAAGTGAAAGTAAGACGATATAAAAGTAAGACGGAGTGAAAGTAAGATGATAAAAACTGAAAAAGGATGGCTGAAATAAAGAAGGCGTAGTGCAGACAATAGGAAGATTGTAAATGCGCTCACCAGGATTGTATTTACAAGAATTGTAATATTAGATTGCATAATATGGTAACTACTTCGTCTCGGTT
>JANJEY010000005.1:51548593-51561713 GCA_024703695.1 Erythroxylum cataractarum
TTGTTCTTACGCGATTTGCTTTCGTTTTGGAAATTCAATTCTTCGATTTCGCTTCATGATTTCCAGTCCGATCTTCGTTAATTCGATTCGCTTTCGTTTCTTTCGCCTTTGATCCGATTTGTATTGTGCTTTTGCTTTGGCTCAATTTTGTTTGCGAGATTCGTTCTTTTGCTTCCGTTCTTTTCTTTTCAGACACTTTATTTTTTCGTTTTTTTTTGTTAGAGTCCGGTTTCGAGATCAGGTTCCAACAATAAACCTATGCAATTAGCTATATACTCTACGTAAAAAATCGTGTACTTTATCTTGCCCCTGTAAATAATAATAAAAATATGATGATATACAGAATCATACATTAAATTGTGTTTGTTTTCTATTTTACAAACATGGTTAGTCATATGCCTATAGATCAAATCATGTCCAGTAGTAAGTGAACATGTTATTTATTTATAATAACTAATTTATTTTCTTGTCAATAGGTGTGGTATGGGATGTATATATTCTAGGATATATGTATTAAGGCATGATATTCTTTATTCTCATATAAATCAAAATATTTTCTTATTTTAGATGAATTATGGTATTTTGTACAAAGGTATGGTGTTTAATGAATAAGTTCTGGTGTAACTTATACTGAGGATTAATATTCTTCATACTCAATCACAGTATTCCCATATTAAATTAAAGTTATTAATTATTTTATATTAAGTGATGGTATTTTTTGTATATAATTATAGTGCTAAATTTATAGAGTCTTAGTATAATTTATGTTAAGACATGGTGTTAAATGTATTGAGTTTTAATATACTATTGAGAAATGATACTCTTTGTACATAAGTGAGGTATAAGATATACTAAATACTAATATAATTTGTATTATTGGAAGTCATTCTTTATATTTAGTCATAGTATTCCAATATTAATATGGAGTTATTTTGCTAAATAAGTGATGGTATTTTATATTCATATATGCGGCATTGAATGTACATAATCTTGGTGTTCTTTATTTTGGGACATGGTACCAATTATGCTAATTTCTAGTATTTATATATTAAGGTGTCTTGGTATGATTTTATAATGTCATTGTACTGCTTGTGCATTCTATTGTAATTTCTAGTATTCTTTACATTATTTTGGTTTAGTTTTTTTTTGCATGATAATGGTAGCTTTTACAATGTAGAAACTTGGTATTTGAACAATTGATTAAAGGTTTTTTTAATTTGTTGTTATGATATTTAATTGCAGAAATTATATCAATAAAGATGGATCATAAGCATTACCCTTTTAAATATTTCTCAAATTGAGCATCTTATAATGGATCATACCATAGTATAATATTTTCCAATTGGTTCCATAATTCATTTTCCTTACTAACAAACAAATACTTACAAAAACTAAACCTATGGCTAATTAAAAATGTTCAAGAATAGATGTAAATTATCTTCATGCACCCAATAACCTTATAAATACATAATGAATTTCAAGTAATGATATAACATGCTATAATAATACTTATATTATTTATCAAACAATAATTCACAACATAATCCTTACATTACAAATACTCATTGTGTTTACAAGATCCAAGTAGTTACAATCACTTCATATCACTTGATAGCTTATTGGTGTCGAAATGGGCCTTAATTTAGGTCACCTACTTGACATACGTGGATTTATTATACCAAGATTTCTAATGTCCTAAGAGCTAGTTAGTGACAAAATGGAGCTTAAATAGGCTATTTGATTGAGATGCTAGGATTGTTTTTTTTTTTGAGTGGGGGGTGGGGGGAGCGGCGTCTAGTTAAGGTATTAAGATTGCCTATTTAGTAATCATTTACTTTATGCTCCTTATCAAGTCTCAACACTTTTTTCCTTATTGATTTTTTTACAATTTTTTATTTAAATTCAAAACACTCGCTATCCACGCCACAATGTCCCCTTATATATCTCCTCCACTTGATCCTTCTTAATTTTCACTAAAAGATTATTTGGATTAAAGAAAAGACATAGTCAATAGTAAATATCTCTCCTCATCCGAAACCTCTCGTTCTCTCTAACTTTATTGAATACCATATAGGTCACCCACTTTTACTCCATAGGAGTAAGACCTTATATCAATTTATGATTAAAGAAATTTATGCACCAATAAGAATGCTAGTGTTCAAATAATAGAATTGCATAATTTCCATTCACATTTCAAAGAAAGATGCAAATAATTTTTTTGTCATTTAAAACTTCATTGATACATCTAGATCTTAAAAATTGGTAATTTTATTAATCTAGAATAAAAGGATCACTTAAAAGTTATTATGATCAAGATGCCAATTTAGATGATGATAATAATTATAGGTCCTTATTTTAAAAAAGGCTAAATAAGTAAGCAAACTTATGCTTGAACTAAAAAAATTAGGAATTTTTTTAGTAAAATAAGAAATAAATTAAATCAAAAATAAATCCAATCATCAATAAATAAATTCATCTAGAGGAAATGTAAAGATGATGCAGACATATCATAAAATAAACAGAAGGATAAGCTATATTTATCAAATAATGAACCTACAACAAACCTTATGAAATGTGATTAAATATTTAAGAGAAATTTTTAACAAAGAAAATTTTTAACATAGTCAAAAAAATTGGTCCCATAAATCTAGTAAGAAAGAGGAAAAGTATTAGAGACTTACCTCTTTTGGTTGAATTAAAGTGAAGTAGTCAACATAAATCTTGCATCTTTGTCATCGAATAAGCTATCCAATAAATATGCTAAATCAAAATTAGCCTTTTGTGGAACTTGATGTTAGATGAATATTTGACTATATTTTAACACCCATATTTGATATATTTTGCATGATAATTTTATACTTTTGTTGTATGTTTGTTAATTAATTCACTCCAAGTGTGTTTATAGAGTATAATTTCCTTCAAGGACTTAAAGAAAAAGAATTCGGATGAAAACATAACATAAAATGAAGAATCAAAGCACACAAGGGATGTAGAACAGTGCATCAGCCCACGCATTTCTCCCAGGCCATATAGAATCACGACTTTAAGCAAAAGGAGGGAGGAGACTTTTGGAGATGATTTTAGAAGTGGAGAATGTCTAGAAGGGATGATATTTGAACTAGGAACATAGAAAACATGAATAAATCCTCGAAAGATCCCATTGAATACAAGATCAAACCTCTACCTTGCAAAAACATTCGATAAAAGAGAAAGAGAGATTTAGAATTATGAACTCTTTGTTTTCTATTTGTTTTTCTTCTAGTTTATGTTTGATTTTGTTTTTTAGTTTGTTTAGCTAAACTTCTTTAGTGTCTAAGTTAGATGAACCCTAGTTTGTGTTACAATATGTTTTAATTCTTTTATTTAATACAATTGTTTTGATTGAGAAATCCTAAGTTTGAATAAAATTGTTGTAATGGAAAGGAGTTGATTGCAACTCTAGAGATAGGATGACATAAATCTTTCAAATTATGGTCAAAACTAATAGAGGGATTCACAAATTGGTAAAGCAATCCTATAAACTTTATTCTGAGTAATTCAATTGAAAATCTTGGAATTAGTTGTTAGTAGATTCAAGGTCGGCTATTAGCGTACCATCGGAATCTCTACGATCTAATAAATCAATAAAATAGTTATATAATAAAGGATTAATCAATTAAATGTTTTTAAGGGGATTTGAAACCTAGATACTAATTTCATATATCAATATTTTTCTAAGTAATTCCTTATTTCTATGTTCAATGTTGTTGCCTATTCATTTTAATTGTTAATTTTTTTTATTTTTTGTTAAAATTCAAAATCGATCCATAGGCTAGCTAATGAAAAAAAGGTAATTACTAGTAATCATTGTCTTCATGAGATTGGCTCGATCTTGCCAATACTATCTACAACTACACCATACACTTGCAATTATTATAATATTGACTAACTTATAAAAAGGTCAATCACTTGTCATACTAAAATAGGTTAGAAATTGAGAAATCTTACCAATGAGGTGTTGTGAAAATGGCAACTAAAAGATGAGCCACCAAAAAAAAATGAAGCCATATATTCATTATAAGAATTAGTTTAACAAAAACATTACTTAATTACCTATTATAATATCAAATTATATAATTGTACATAAAACATTTACATTAATAAAATATGTTGAAGTGGTAACTGATGGTTGCTAATGGTGACGATTTGTTGGCTACCTATTTAAGTCCTATAAAGAACCAATTCTGCATAATCCGAACAAACACGCTTCTCATAAGCATAGACTCAAATAGTTGATATAAGTGTCCTCTTCTAAAACTAAAACTCAACTTAGGATAAAAACTAATGCTCGTTATTAACTTGTTGGATGAACACCTATTCTTTGAAACATTATAGTTATATTAGAAGCAAACTTAAACATAAAGTGATGGGAATGGAGCATGTCTAGTCTTGAATTTTTCCACTTATAAAGACCACGAAGAAGGAAGCTACGAACAAAAATGTTAAAAGAGAGAGGATTCCAAGAATTACAATTTGACAGCTCTCCTTTAAACAATGGCTCCATCTCCCTTATAAGTAAGATAATGTATGAGCTCTGGATATCCAAATACATACATACATAATAATGCATATTGTTAGACGCTTTTGGTTGGATTTTTTCAATCATTTGTGTAGTTAACAAGCGTCCAAAGGACGGTTGATCAACTATTCACATTGTGTTTATTTTCTTCTTGAGTTCTCTCTTTTCCTCAATGTAAGTCTTTTTCTTTTTTCTTTTTAGTTCTACCCTTAGGATGGAACCTTTCTTGCCCATTTTCTTCTTTGGTTCCTTTGTTTTTTTAGTATAGCCCTTGATAACAACTTTGCCTCTCTCCTCCATCCTATCTACCTCAATTGCTTTCTTTTTTCCTCCATTAGGCCATGGTCTTTTAAAAGCCTTAACCTTCTTGGATATCTAATGAATAGTATTTTTCTCAACTTATTTCCCTTTTTTAATTTTTAAATTAATTTCCAGGCTTTAAATTCCCTTTTTTCTTATTAACTAAAAAAGGAATTTTCTAAAAGTTCCTTTCTCTTATCTTTCCTTCCAAGTAAAAAATAACATATTTTCCTTTTAATCTTTTTATTTATAAACTTTCTTCAAAACAAGAATAAAATAATAAACTTATTTGAACAAAAATAAAAATAAATATAAGGTGTAAAAAACTTAAATTAGCAATTAATTAAACTCTATTATGGATAAATGATCCTAAATTAGAATATTATTATTAGGATATAGAGATGGGATAACAAAAGGGTTCATTTATTATATTTCTTCAAAAGGAAGGCATCATTGCTCATTATACAATGTCAAGCACACCACACTAAAAAATTTTGGTGGAAAGAAGTAATCATACCCTTTTAGACATGGTGAGAAGCATGATCAATAATTCTAGTCTCGTATTAAGTTTAATGAGTGAAGCCTTATGAACTATTGTGTATATCTTAAATAGGGTTTCGTTAAGATCCATTCCAAGACTCCTTTTGAAATATCAATAAAATGAAACCAAATTTAAGACACTTACATATATAAGGTTAACTATCTCTAGTGTAAAAGGAAAAGTCAATGGTAATATAGGTGTTTTGAAAACCAAAAGGGGCACTTTTGCAATATAAAAATATATAAAGCTAGACTTATGCCTATGGGTTATGCTTGGCAGGAAGATTGTGACTATTATAAAACCTTCTTATTTATAAGAAGGATTCATTATGAGTAATTAGGGCCTTTGTGGCTCATTTTAATTTACAATAAAATTAGACAGATGTTAAAATTGTCTTTAGAATTAGAGATCTTAAAGACGAAGATTACATGAATTACACTGAAAGGTTTGCTTTTAGTTTAGGAAATTAGTTGGCTTGTAAGTTAACAAATATATTAATGTGTATGTTTTATACCACAAGCGTAAAGATAGTTGTAGTCAAAACTGGAAAGTATTGATCCCACAAGTACTAATTATTCACAAACCTAATTATCTTGAATATCAAATAAAATTGATTAAGAAGGGAAACAAACAAATATTTCTAAACAAATGAGAACCATGTTAAGAAGAGGAAAAGGTGATTCCAAGTGTCGGAAAAAATGAGACTCTAGAGGCACCTAATGCACTAAAAAGGGCTGCCCAGAAAGAACCAAACTGGCTTGATTTGGTACCTAAGTGAGGTATGGAGGAGATGGAGTTTGATGAGCTGCCATAGGCTGGATGAGGACCAAAGGAAAGCCATTTGTTTGATGGTAAGGCAATAGTTGGTAAAAGAAGTAAAGGAGAGAGAGTTAAGTGAATTGATATTGAACAAGATCGTCATGAATAGAACAAGTGGCCTTGAAAGCAAGAGAGGAGAAAGAAGGAGCTCCGAAGGATCTTGCTTGAGTTTAGTGGTCCATTCCTAAAGAAGGAATGAACCTGACAAAGGTTCATGCAAGAAAAGACTGTAGTAGATTAACTAATCAAATAAAATGATTTTCGAGAGAGAAAGGTAAAGAGAGTTTACTATCTATTTTGAAAATATTAAAAAAAATGATATTTGTATAACATTACATATTTGTCATAAGAAAATTTGATAGAATAAAATCATAAATTTATCCTGCCAGAAGTGACTACAGCAATAAGTCAGATTCAGAGCATTGTTGGATACCATTCATTGCCAACAAAGGAAAGGGTGGAATTACAAAAAAAGCTTTCTCGTTGTGAAGCTCAATAAGGATTCCATTAAAGCTTTTAGTCCCGCTAACGAATGTTACATTCCTGCAGCATCTGAGAGAGGAAGAGCTCAGATGAATTTACATATTCAAATGATCTTTGTACTCATCTATCTTCTTAAGAGCGTTGTTCCCTGTCTACCGATCAATGCCTTCAATTCTGTCCTCAACTTCAGAGTACAACTGCCTCAACTTCTCAATGTTCTCTGGCGAAGTTTCCCAGTATCCGCGACCATTGGCCTCTAAGAATGTTTGCACCAACTTCCTAAATGAATTTGGGTTCTTATTCATCAGTCTGTTCAGCATCTCCTCATCCTGAATGAAAGTTGAGTTAGCCTCTTCATAGACCCAATTGTCAACTTGTCCTGAAGTTGCACTCCATCCAACTGTATTCGTTAGTCGCTTCTCAATTTCACGGACACCCTCGTAGCCAGTAGAAAGCATTCCTTCATACCATTTAGGGTTCAAAAGCTTGGTTCGAGCATCTAGCCTCACAGTCTCAGCCAGTGTACGTACCTGGTGAATCACACATTTTACAGTTGTTCAGTGAAAAAAAGCAAAGCTGCTGAGAAATATACATTTTCAGCAACCGAAACAAAGTTTCTTGACTGTGAGTAATTAAGTAAGCATCAAAGGACTGAAATTGTCCAATCACCAACCTGAGCATTGGCTGTTGTTGTGTCTGCAATGTATGCATTAGGCTTCTTGTTGTCCTTTCTTAAGTTCTGGACCAGGTTTGTTGGGTCAGAGTCGAAGTAATGGCTGACATCAGTAAGTGATATTTCCGAGGAATCAAGGTTTTGGAAAGTCGCATCTGCGGTGCTTAAAGCCATCTCAAAAACCTTCTTATTCTCCATCATGCCTGCACCTGGGGCATCACAATCGAAAGCAAATGACTTTCTACTCAAATACATGTCCTGTAGCTGCTTCTCATCATTCCATGATGAATTCTCCACTGCAAGGTTGATGTTCGAGGAGTAAGATCCCGAAGCATTAGAGAACACCCGTGTCGCAGCTTCTCGAACACCAATGCCAAGGGCCTCAGCTTGTTCCAAAGCATGCTTCCTAACATAGTTTTGCTCTACTGGCTCATCTAGCTCAGCCACCATCTTGACTGCACGATCGAGGAGGTTCATCTACGGAAAAGGTTCATCAAACATAGAAAATCAGTAAAAGGAACAAATCAAGATTCATCTATGGAAATAGTAAACATTGGTGACAGAAAATCGGTGACAAGAACAGAAAAGCAATTGCATTAAAGGATTAAGGGAACATAATAAGTGAAATGCAGCAGTCATGAATATATGAATATATCCTGATACATGATACCTGATTGATAAAGAGATCTCTGAAAACTCCTGAGCAATTAACAACAACATCAATCCTAGGCCTTCCAAGCTCCTCAAGGCTAACTGGTTCCACCCGGTTAACCCTACCAAAGGTATCAGCAACTGGCATCACTCCTATCATCCACAAGACCTGAGCTAGGGACTCACCATATGTCTTGATATTATCAGTTCCCCATAGTACAAGTGCAATTGTCTCTGGATAATTTCCGCCATTATCTGCCTTTTGTCTCTCAATCAATCTATCAACGACAATTTTTGCACTCTGCATTGCTGCTGTCGTAGGGATTGCCTGCGGGTCCAATGCATGAATGTTCTTGCCTGTTGGCAACACCTTAGGGTTTCTGATTGGGTCACCACCTGGCCCTGGCTCTACATATTTTCCCTCCAATGCTTGTTTCAGACTCCCCAACTCATTATCAGCAACCACCAGTTTCAAACACTCCCCTAGGAATCGAAACAATGTTCTAAGCTTATCCCTTTCGGCCCTGTAAAACTTTGTATTTGACAAGTACTGAACCCATGGTTCATTGATACCAAAACCAAGAATCACACTAAGCTTATCAGTCACATCCACAACTTGACCCTTCTTATTTGTTGTTTGTTGGACAAATGCAGAGATGGCACCACGTGATGCTTCAGTTATTTGGCGAAGCAGCTCGACATCCTTCAAGATGCCCTTGTCACTGCCTCTATAAACTTCTTCTATATCTCTTCCAACAGTTTCAGCTAATATGCCTGGAAGAGATGAGATCCCATCCTCTGGACGATCCAAAGCTGCAATGTTAACTAAAGTTGCAACTGCTTCCATGGCAGATGGGGGCTCACCAATGATATGAAGTCCACAAGGCAAAAGTCGGGACTCAATCTCCATAATCTTGGAGTATACCTTACCAACCACAAGATCTCGATCTTTTGCAGGTATCTGTTCTCCCTCATCAGGAAGTTTGATATCCTTGTCAAGATTGCACCGCTTAGCTGTACTAATAATGGAGCTCACTATCTGTTGCCCACGGCCTGTGTCTTTAAGTGACTGGTACGAGGATATGAGCTCACTCAACTCCTTGAGACCTTTGTAAAGACCAGCATTTTCGGCTGGTGGAGTCAGATAGCTTATGGTATTTGCATAACTCCTACGCTTGGCAATGGTTGCTTCAGAGGGGTTATTAGCGGCATAATAGTAAACATTGGGAATGTTTCCAATCAGACTGTCAGGATAACAAACATCACTCATTCCCACCTGCTTTCCTGGCATGAATTCAAGAGAACCATGAGTTCCAAAATGAAGAACTGCATCAGCTCCGAATATCTTCTCGACATATGAGTAATAAGCTGCAAACCCGTGATGGGGACTAGCTGATTTGGAGAATAATAATCGCATTGGATCACCCTCATAGCCAAAAGTCGGCTGGACACCAATGAATACATTACCATACCGTTTCCCGTACACTAATAGACTTTCGCCGTCAGAGTTCAAACTGCCTGGTGGTTTTCCCCAGTTTTCCTCCAATGCTGTGGCATAGGAAGTAAGTCTTTGGTACTCCCTAACACCCATTTTGTAAGCAATGTTCAGATTCGGACTGCTAAATTGGGCTTCTTTATCATGAATGATCTCTTCGATTAAGGCCTCTGAAGTCTCTGGAAGGCCCTCCACATTATATCCATCTTTTTTTAGCTCTTTTAGAACTGAGTAAATGGAGGAGAAGACATTGAGATATGCTGCTGTACCAACATTTCCTTTATCAGGAGGAAAACTGAAGACTGTGATTGCCAATTTCTTCTCTGCCTGTGTAACAAGGGCTTGTCATGACATAGTCAAAAACTGTAAACTTCTCTTTAGGTACTCTTTCATTAGGATATAATGAAATGAGAAAGAAAAAAATCAAAAGAAACTCTCCAGACAGAACTTGATCAGAAGAATATATGTCAATGTTTTACAGAACCATTCTCTACAGTCAAATAAAATTTCCCTTGTCTTTGATTTCAACTAAATCAGCATTGCACTTTCCTATTGTGATTCAACTATAACAGTATAAGGCGATGATAAATTAACAAGCTTTCAAAGCTGCCAGTAACTATGTAAACGTCATCATAGACAAAATCCTATAGAAAATCCATGAAAACATTTAATCCAAAAAATATTAAAAATTTAAATAGCATAAAGACAAATACCTTTGATTTCCTTTTCAGTTCAGCCCATCTGATTGCCCGAGTGCAAAGCTGCTCCACCCTCTTGTGAAGAGCATGTGATTTTCCTGCAATTAGATCAAGTCTTTGAGAATGAAACAACATGAGGCACTAATGCAAAGTATTTACTAGACATGCATAAACAAATCCCCTACCAGAATAGAAGAAGGCATAAATAAAAGCCATTTCTTGATCTACCATATAGTTTTTTCTTTTCATCAGTTTTCAAAAGCAAAACAGCTCTAAATATCCTCCTCTAAATAATTCCAGAAAAATTGTAAATTAGGAAAAGGAAAACTCAATATCAATAGCATGAGAAATCATACAAAAAATGACAATCAAAAGAATAGATAACTCGAAGACACAACAAAGATGGAAATTGGTCTTGCCTGTTCTTGGATCCCGGCCAGCAAAAACGATAGGTTCCATGCCACCATCCAACTCCGGGAGAGCAACCTGCAAAGCCACCTGAATTGGGTGCAACCCCAAAGTACTATTGAGCCACTCTTCTGTTGTCTGAAACACTAAAGGCAATGCAACAATATAAGGCACATCAAGCTTTGTCAATGCCTCAACAGCTCTAGGATGGTCTTGTCTAGCTGGACCTCCAACGAGAGCAAATCCAGTCAATGATACAACTGAATTCACCATAGGCTTTTTGGTAATCGGATTAATCAATAACTTCTCAACTGGTCCTGAAAAGTCGAGACCGCCAGCAAAGATAGGGATGACCTTTGCACCCCTTGCTTCTAATTCCATAATCACAGCAACATAGTGACTTTCATCACCAGTCACTATATGACTCCTTTGCAAAATTAAGCCTATTACAGGAGCATTTGGTCCTCTTAATTTCTCATTAGCATCCCTTCTTGTTTCATACCAATTCAAGTACTCCTTCACATCATCATACATGCAAGGAGCCAAAGGGTGCCAAATACCACTATCCAAGTACAAAACTGGATCCGAGTAGTCAATCTTTTGCCCTCTCAAGGCAGGCACATAAGACCCAGATATCATTTTCAAGAAATTCTGTAAGTTGTCAGGCGATCCACCAAGCCAAAACTGCAAACTGAGGATATAAAGTCTAGCATCTTGAGCCTTATCACTAGGCAGATACTTTAGAACCTTTGGCAGTGTCCTCACTAGCTTTAACATACTTTCAGCAAAACCTGCACCTTGCTTTTTTCTCTTAAACAACTGAAAGAATGGACTCTTGGATTGACCAAGTTGAGACATGCTAAAAGAACCCAATTTATTCAGTCTCATTACCTCAGGCATTGAAGGGAAAACCAAGACTGCATCCAGCCTATCCCTTTCCTTCTCCACAGCAGCTTTAACCTTCAATGCAAGCTCCTCAACAAAAATCAGTGACCCAATAAAGATATTCGCATCTTCAAGGTCTTCACAGAAAGTTTTATAAGTGGATTCATCGCGCAGCTCCTCAACCAAGTAACCAACAACTTCAAATGAGGCGAAATTAGAGGTCAAGTTCAGAGACTGAACTGCGGCTGTAAGAGAAGACTGATACTGTGCTTCAAGAACAACATAGACAATTTTAACAGTGGGGAGATTATGTTTCTTTTCAGGAACTATTCTACGGACTTCTGGCGTTGTCTGTGTGAAGAGGCCATTGCCAATTGCAGAACATTTCACTTTGATGCCTGATTTCGAGTTGGCTTTCTTTGGTACAAATGAATGCAGAAAGTAGTGCTTCTGAGAAAGGGAAGAAAGTTGGCTTGACTTGGAAGATGACAAAGTAAAAGGTGAAGATACAAGAGAGGCCATTGTTGGAAAGAGCTTGCTTAAACAAAATAAATAATAACAATAATAAAACAGAGGACTCTGTTGATACTCTGTTTTTCAGTAGAGGAGAGGAAATGGAAAAAAAAACAAAAATCTTTGGAAAGCCAAACTTATAAAGAAGTTGGGATACGATTTCTGCTTCTTGTTCAGCAGAATTATGGCTCTTCCTCTCCTTCGTGCGTTTATATTTGTTTAAGGAGGAAATGAAGGAACAGGCATGAGCAGTTGGTATTACGGTTAGTGGTAGTAGAGGAGGACACGTGGCAACATGGGTAGTCAAGAAATTATGATGGTTCTGAGGTTGAGTTTTGATTTGGGAGAGAGAGAAACGGTAGGGTCGAGTCGACTTATCTATCTGCTAGGGTTCTCCTGATGGACTTCCTTCAAATCTGATTGGCTGAGTTGGATTCCCAAAAGTTGCACAACGGGGTAAGCGAGACGGAATTTGGATTTTTGATCAATTTTCAGATTCTTCGAGTTATTTTTGTGCCTGTGGTGGAAAGGGGCCAGATATTTTCGGTTAAATGGAACCCAAAATTGAAGCCCACTTACTTTTGGGTTATGGCAATTTTAGTTTAGGTTGACTATATCTACGGGTCAAAATTGTTCGACCCAACTTCATCCTAGCTCGACTAGCCTATGGTCCTATCGTAAAGTCAAAAATGACATCTTTCGTAAGAAACAACATCATTTTTAAAAAAATATAAGATAGACTAAATTGACCCGGGTCACAGATCAACCAACCCTAGCCCATCAAGCCACGAGCCACCCAACTCATGTTCTCCTAGGCCCGACCTAACACGTTGACATCCTTACTTGCTTTTTATTTTTCGCTCAACAACTCCTAAAAAAGAAGTGCTATATAAGAGCATTTTTAAGACTTCTATTAATTCAAGCCTCAAAGAATTCTATTAGTTCCTTTTTTACACAAAACAGAAATTTAAAAACTAATACAAGCCAAGTATCGGAATGCCTAATAACAAATTCACTAACCATGTGTTGTCCAGCATATACAAGTAACTGTTCATTCTTTTGCGGCCTTAAGCAACCATAACTGCCTCAAACCTCT
>JANJEY010000005.1:51574152-51585265 GCA_024703695.1 Erythroxylum cataractarum
TACGTGAAGAAGCAATCAACTTGAGTTGATGATTTTGGAACATAAATCGTTGATATATATACATATGTATGCATAAGCAAGATACTATGGAAAGGAAGATCGGAATTATAACTGATTAGATGTAATTGAACGTGATGAGACAAATGAGTTGAGATTTGAGAGTTTAATAAAATCATTTTGGCGGCTAAATGGTTATGCTGAGAACATTCCAAGTTTGCATAGTGTAAAATTTTAAGTCTTCCATAAGGGACAAATTCATGTTCTGACTTTAGGGCAAAAACCTGGATTGATCTAGGATGAATTTGATAAGTTGTCTTTATAAAAGTTGTAGCTGGTCTTTCTAGCTTTCTAATGCTATAAAGTATGAAATTTTTTAGTATCGGAGTCAAAAGTTATGGTCCTTATAAGTGGAGATGCTCAGGAGTATAGGACGCATCGTCTGGTGAGGACGTAAGGTCTGGTAAAGACGTACTGTCTGGTGATGACGTATCATCTGGTGATGACATGTCGTCTAGTAAGGACGTATCATCTAAAGAGGACACTTCGTCTGGTGAGGATGTATCGTTTGGTGAGGACACTTCGTTTGGTGATGACGTATTGTCTGGTGACGTCATTAGACGTCATATCGTCTAATGATGACATCATATCTTTTAGTGCACTGTTCATCTGATACTATCGTCTGGTCACATTTTTGACCCTATAGATGATCGAATTTCACTTTGGATCTTCACAAAAGTTATACATCTAGAAGTTCTCTTTCAAACCGTTTAATAAAGACCCCAATTTGAGGTTTGTAGAGAAAGTTATGCCAATTCTCCCAAGAGAGGTACAATATGATAGAGGACATAAACATACTTGATTCTTTTGGCCATAACTTCATCACTCGACCTCTAAATAAAGTGATTTTTAAAGGAATAGATTCCTAATGAATTTTTCTACCTCTTATTAAAAATTGGTAGCTTTTGATGTAGATTTGAAAAATATTGATGTAAAGAATATGAGGGATTGGTTGGAAGAGCATAACTGGGTTATGAACGTACTTATATTTTTAGGCATATCTTGAGCTGTAGAACTCCGAATGAGGTGATTCTTATTTTCAAATAAACAAGAGATAGAGAGCTACAATTGTTTTAAAGAAGTCAGTTTATGATGGGGTGTTTAACTGGTGTGGCCACATCCCCCTTATGGGACAATGGCTAATGAGGAGTTATTGAAATAACCCCACAAGGAAACCCGCTCACGCTTTAAGACCTCGGATTGTTGGGTTTTGGAAACTACAGGGCATTAGACTCATGTCTCACGACTTCGATGTTGGGTTCTAGAAGCGAGGTTCAACATATGGACTTAAGACAATACCATATTGCTAACTATATCAAAGTTAAAAGTTTATGTAAATTAGGATTTATGGTAATGTTGAACCAATATAGGGCCAACATATGCCCATGTTGGTCCTTTCTATAAAAAATCTTTGGGTTTTCGAAAACAAAAAAGAAAAGAGAAAAGAGAGAGATTTTGGGGAAGACCATAAATCAACTGCAAGGTAGAGCAAAAGCAGCTAGGATTAAGAAGAATAATATTTGAGAAGAATAAGAAGATCCATCAAAATTCTTCAAGAATATTAAAGATTTAATCTATAAGAAATTAATCTTCTTTCTTTTACCCTTTCTTGCTTATTGTGAACTTTTTTTTCTTTATTATGAACTAATTGACATATAGATCTAAATGTGATAAACTATAGGATTTATTGTTTCGAACTGAAGTCATTAATTTAATGCAAGATTTTAGTTTCCTTAAGAATTATTCGTGATTATATTTAGTTGAATTAAATTATGTTAGTATTTTCATTCAATTTTAAACTTTGTACATTGGGATCGAGAGAGTATATGTATGAATAAATCACAATATAAATAATGAGAGTTATATAGGTTGTTAAAGATATGACTACATAAATTTTCTAAATTAGGGTCTCACCTATCATGGAAAATTCGTAAAGCAAATAATCAGAATTAAATATTGAATTGGGATTTCGAGCATTGACAAAATTTTAAAATGATTCTTCGTTTAGATCTTGTCTTTTTATTAGTTTTGTTCATTCTTATCTATCACCCTGATTGATAATATCTTTTTTATTTTCTAATTTAATCATTCATTTAGTTATATTAAATAATAACACTATTACTATTAGTTACAATCCTTATAGGATCAACACTCAACTTACCTAAAATATACTATAAGAAATGATAGGTGCACTTAATTCTTTATTATTGTGTTTTTGTATTTTGTTTTCATATATATCACATTACCCATCAAAAACTATAATCAGTATGTTGAGAAGATATCGGTTAGATCTGACACATCTGTTACTAACACAGGAGGTTGAATTACTTGCAATTTGAGTTATATGGAGGAACCAGTTAAGGTAGTAGGTTATCAAACTAAACAATTAAGAAATTGAGTAATCCTAGTGGTTAAAATCCTTTGGAGGAATCATTAGAGAGAAGAAGCCACATTGGAGACTGAGGAGAATATGAAAAATCAATATCTCCACTTATTTAGTCAAACAGGTAAGAATTTCGAGGATGAAACTTATTAAAGGAGAGAATTATAATAGCCCGTTTCTATACTTAAGGATTTAACTATTAGATTGAGTCATATTATGTGAAAATAAATGAAATGCAATTCACTTGCATACATCACATTCGCATATATACATGAATCATGACTTAGGGACATTGTAAATATATTATATGCACTCAATTGACATATCTCGAAGTATGAAAGATCTTAAATGATTATGATGTAATTGGGTGTTGATTATATCTTGAATTTCGTGTAATGGATTATAATTAATGAATTGGGAATTTATTATTACAATAGAGTGATTGATAAGATGATATATGCATCTAGTCTAGGAAAAATGTTAAAGGACAAAACAAAATGATACATGGGAATCTAGAATGAACCCATGAATTGATGACATATGGCATTAATAATAGAGTGACAAATGGCTTGAATCCATGAGTGACAAATGGTGGTATGGTTAAATGACACATGGCCTAGTGATTAAATGACAATTGGACTAGTTATGGATTGACAATTGGGAGTGTAAGACAAAGACACATAATATGACTTTTAGCATGATAAGTGTTATGCTAAGTGTCCATCTTCTTTACCACACAACTCACCCACATCTCTTACACTTGCAAGACCACCTTTTTTCATGTTTTGGTCTTATGTTTTCTCCTTCTTTCCCTCACCAATGACACACTCACATAAGTTCCATAACCCTTGAGTTTTTTCCCAATATCCTACACGTTAACACTACCAAAATCTAGTTGTCTTCATCTTATGATTGAAGCCCCTTTATGTTTTCTCCTTGTTTTTGGAATATGCTTTATGTTTGCAAGTTTGGAGGATTAGGATATCTTGTGGATTGAGGTGAAAGTAGAGTTAAATAAGTACGTGATTTTTTCCCTGTTGTGATATATCTTAGCATAACATTCATAATGATAAAATTGAGATAGAATACATGTAGAGTTGATGATCAGTTGTATTGGATTTTGATGAATGAATTGGTTTTGTTTTGCTGCATGGAAATAGTAGGTTATATAAATGGTTTAGGTAGAGATTTGAGGTGTTAATGAGGGTGAAGTTATATCAAAGAGGGATGTTATTAATGTGTTCCAGAATTTGATAAAGTTAGGCTTAAAGGTATGATAATATGTGGTGAATGATGAAGAACGAAATAAGTTGAGTTTTGATGAGATTTATGTAGCTAAGTTTGGTAGTTGAATTTGCATAAATTGAAATTGTATATAAAGGTATGAATTATGAAAATTTGGAAATGTTTGATATGTATTTAGGGTTGATAAATTCGTAGGATAGTGAAGGAAGAATGTAGGGCACGATCGTGGCCTGGTCATTTTAGATTTTGTCACAATCATGGTCCTTAGTACATGATCATAGCTTGGATGTTTAGCTTCTATCACGATTATGGAAAGGTTCCCTATAACCGTGGCAGTGCTTTTGGATGATGAACTTAGTTTTGTGCAATTATTGAACCAAATGATAATAAGTCACTCTAATTGGTCTCTTTGGAGTTGATTAGGGCCGAGATGAACCTAAATGAGTATATGAATATTGAAGAGCATAAAGGTAGTATGAATGAGAATTTGAATAAATGTAATATAAATGACAATCATTTTTCAAAAAGATGTGTAATTTAATTGTACACATGTTAATAAAATTAAAATATGCTTTATTGTGCTCATTTTGCTTTAAACTTTAAATTATGAACTCATTGTAATGTAAATGGCTATCATCTGGTTCTGCCCACGTTAATACAAATAATAAAAAAACAAAATTTTAACTTTTGATTGTGGTAGATTTCATGTTTGAAACTACCAATGTTATAATTATAAAAATTTTAAACATGCACAAATTGATTTTAAATTATTAAAGCATCTTTATGATAATAGTATTAATATCTTATATAATTTAATTTAGATAGCATCGAATATTAAATAATAATGTATAATAAAAAAATAAAATTAAAAAACTTTACTTAAGTTTGAATTTAATGATAAATTAATTTATTTTATTAACAAATAATCATTATTTTATTTCAAAGTTAAAAATAAATATAGAAATTTCAAAATGAAAATTTTCAATTTTCAGTCTATTATAAATTATTAAAAAATTATAAAATAACTTGAGACGGTTAAACTAACTGAGATAATTAAATATGTCCTATAATTTTTAAAATAACACATTTTGACCCATTTTGATTTAAAAGGTTTACGAGCTAAATAAAGGCGTATATTATATCAATAACATAATAAGTGTGGATAAGTTGGTAGTTTCTTACTAAATTATAAATACATCACCACCTCTAAAACAAAAGACAGCCGGCGATCATATTCAAGAATTTTCACGACGAAGGTAAGGCGTAAGGGAAAAAGAAACAAACTCCTCGGCAAGATTATAAAGCAAAGAAAAGCAACATCTACCCAACAATACACTCACACTTGCGACTTTATCCTTTAATAATTGTCATCATAGCTTCCCCTTCCAACATGTAATTGAATGATTGTTACGGCCAACGCCAGCGACAAGATGTTAACGATTTATTTAAAATTATAACACAAGCCCCTTATCCCTTAATTAGAGATTTCAACTTCACGTTTTGAGGATGGAAAAATTTATTTAAAAAATATTTTATTTTTTACGGACTGACTCAGTACAAATGGAGATTAATTTAAGAATAGATAAATTAAAGACGTCTTTTCATAAAAACACCTTATGAGATATCCCAAACAATTGTCAAACATTGGGTGTGGGTGTAGCTAGATGTTATGCCTACTGCTTGGAAGATGTTTCCACTAAATGAATTGCAACAAGATTCAAAGCGTCAAGTTTCAATTTAAACTCATTTTCTAAAAATCAGACCACATCTTCTTTTGAACCATAAGGCAATTCACACCAATAATTGACTTTAACAGTGTTGTGAATAATTGAAGAAGTCATGTTTCCCACACAAAAGAACAAAATGGAAAAGAACGAGTCATTTCATATGGGCCCCAATGGTTTGTGGCATCTCCCAGACAAGTTGGGGACAGCATGTGTCTGTGGAACAATATGATCACCTCCACCACCATACAATGCATACATGACTTATACACCTCCATCTATTTGACACAAAAGCGAGTAAAGTTAGGGTAAATTTCTATACTCTTAGGCTGAAAAAGAAGGATAATTGAAGCTTCGCACCTTTTCTTGCCCAGATGTAATTATTCAGATCCATTATCTTTTTATTATATTATATACATAGGTATTCTGGCATTTCTGTTCCAAAGTTGGAGGAATCCAGGGCTTTATCAGAATGAAAAGGATACATTTTTGCACAAATCTAGGAAAATTTCAATCTTTTTGGTGTGCCTTTAGGCAGAATTGTGTCAAGTCAAAACTCTTACTTTGATATGAACTTTGTCCCAAAAGGTAGAATCAGTCACCCCAGCTACCTTCACACCCGAGCTCGACTAAGTTATGAGGGAGGTAAACTACGGTTTGATCTCGGTCGACAGTCTATCAGAGCGGCCCATGTACTCCCGTTATTAAGAATCAAACCTAGGTCCTTGTCCTAATTTACCCTGCTAGATTGCTAACCGAACTATCCGTACGAGCTTACTTAGATATGAACTTTAACCATAGGTATGTTAACAAGAAAGAATGTACCTAAGGTTGAAAAGCAGTAATAATATAGAATTAGGTCCTGAGATCTTAATAACGTTTTCTTTTTATGCCATAATTTTGCACGAGACTATTTTTTTAGTATTTTAATAATTATTTTTAGATAAACGCTTTAAGAGTTCAATACAACTTGCATTTAATGTGTCATTTGAATTAAAAAAGCAATTTTTATTTTAATATTTTATAAATTATTTAAATAAACATTTCTTGTTATATCTTAATGTTATTAAAATAATAATCATTGCAATATGAATAAGTTGTAAAAAGTAGTACTAGAGATAATAGTAAGACTTTATTTTATATCTTTTGTGAAATATTAAGGTGCAAATCACACCTTTAATTAAATAGAACCTATGTTGTCACCTGACTTTTACGTTATCCCACTTAAATTAAAATTTAATTATAAGTAACCCAATTTTCAATTAATCTTGATATCGTATAATTAACTATAATTATTCTTAATTAAATCTAATCTAAAACGTTAGATCTTCTACCAGCTCTATCTCTCCCTCACATCCACCACCATCAAATTACTGTGGGGCCTACAGTTTTAAGCTTTGAGCTTTCCTGTATTATTTAATTAGCGGTGATCTCTCTTTCATATACATATATATTTATTGCCATCTTTCTATTTGTATCTTTAAACCTTTTCTAGTTTTACTTACCTCCCATTCTTCACCTTCCTCTCGTCTTCTTTAGAGATATACATACATAGTGTATTCCATAAATTACTCTTTTGTTTAATTTATGAAATCTTTTTAGACATACTTAGGTTCTTTTTTTATTAGCAATTTTAGGCTGAAGTTTCTCATCGTGTTGCCTTCTTAGTGGCTCAATTGTGAGTCTAGATTCTCTGTCTAATATTATGATGTCTTATTGTGTCCAATAAATCTCAGTCATTCATTTATGTGGGTTCTGTGTGGATCCCGCGTAAGTCCTGTAAAATAAATTGTTAAAATTCTATGAGACAAAATAAGCCGAAGTAATATTGGATAAAAGATCTTTTATCTTCAATTGTTGAGCTTCTGGATGAAGATCTCGAGAAATAGCGGCTAATGAGCTTTAGTTTCTTAGTCTTATTACAATTGTTTGATGCACATCTGTTCTTATGAATTTGAGGAATACCCAAAGAAAAAATATTTTCTTTGTTGGCATATTTTTAGGTTTAAGACTATTGAAGAAGTAAGGGTGATCCAATGGCAGTACAGTGCACTTGCTACAGTTCCTGGTTTCTTTAAACATATTGTTGTCATGGTATTTTCAATGTTATGTATATTTCAAGCGTTCCCAAATTTGTTGGAAGTTGAGATTTAAGGATCCATAGTAAAGTGATGGCGATCGAAGTGAAAGAGACCGGGAGTTGGGAGAAGATTTGAAATTTTCTTTTTCAATTTTAATCACGAAATATTTTAAAAGGGACCTAATTTAAAAAAAACAGCGGATATTTTTAAGTCATTTACACTCAAACTAATCTCCGCTCGCATCAAACTTATAAAGGGTAACATGCTGGCCAAACAATGATAAATTGAAGCCATGTAATGCTATGAGGGCCACTTAAAAGTCAAAAATTAAAAAGAAGTGCTAGATGAGTTCTAATTTGACACTTAAATAATGGACCTTAACTCCATTAAGGGTTTCATTAGTTTAGGGTTAAATTTATATAATTTTAAAATTTTAGATTTATTTTTTTATGCTCCAAGATGTTAGAGTCTAACTTGTATTTTAGTACAAATATTATGGTTAAAATATACATTTTCACTTATATTAAATGAATTTACTAAAATTATATAAAAGTTAAGTTCTACAATTTTGATAAATTTATTTTTAAAATGCTATAGATTAGTCTAAATCAAATACTCCTTATATGTGACATTAGATATAAAATATAATGAAAATAATTGTGCACAAAAATTTTTCTAGTAAAAGACACCAACCTTTCCTATGATTTTATTAATTATACTAAAATTTTACTTACTTTAAAAATCTTGTGAGAAGCTTTTATGGTTTGTGAAAAGTTTGGAATTAGTCCCTCCATTAAAATTTTTGTTAATTTTAATTAAATTGACATTTTAAAGCCCGTGACACTCTATGTTGACAACCACTTCATAAGAAGTTGATTGAGACTTAATAAATCATAAGAGGATACGTGTCAAATATATTAATATGTTGATTATATATATATATATATATATGATATATCAACAATTATATTAAATCTTAATAATATGTTTATTAGTTTAATATAATAATAAATTATATTTTTAGATATTTAATTTATAAATAGGAATAATACAAAATAAAATTATCAATTTTCTATTAATAAATGAATTTTTTTTAAAAATTTTATACTTTATCATATTTACATATTTTACTTATATTAAAAATATATATAAATATTTTATATGTGAGATAGGTTATTTTTTGTTAGTAATTAATAATATATTAGTCGATTTAAATTGATAGTAAATCAAGTTTTTTATTAAAATTTTATTTTATTACATAATAATACTAATAAATAAGATGATCAATATAGTAAGTCATAATTATGTAATAATATTTAATTTTTATTATTTTACTTAATTTTATTTATAAATACAAAAAAAATATTTTGGACATGCATTGAGTCTACTAGACTAATATGACAAGAAAAATTAATTAGAAACGGTACTAAGTTTAATAGATCGATAACACAAGAAAATTAAGAAGTATTGATAGATACATATTTGATTGTATTTATACCTCATATTTGATGCATTTTTGCTTAATATTTTACACTTTTATTGTATACTTGATACTTAATCTATTCCAAGTGCATTTATAGGTTATAATTGTCTCCATGAACTAAAAAGAGAAGAATTTATATGAAAACATGACATAAAATGAAGATTTGAAGCAATTAAGGGAAACATGGCCGTGTAAGTCTCTTAGACTATAAAGAATCACAAATTCTGAAATTTTGGGTTATACACGATCCAATACATGCCCATGTATCTCGCAAAAACCCTAAAATTACTATAAAAAGATGTGAGCAGAGATAGATTAGAGGAGCAGACTTATAAAGGGGATTTAAGACATAAAGATCATCCAAAAGGGGTGATATAGATCCAAAGACATGGCAAAAGCAAAGAAATCATCGACAGATCCAATAGAATACAACATCAAACCTCTACCTTACAAAAACATTCGATAGAAAATAAGGGAGATTTAGAATTATAAACTCTTTATTATCTATTCATTGTCTTACTTTATTTTATCTGCTTAATTATTATTTTTAATTTAAAACCAACACTCAATTCGTAGACTAGTTAATATGATAACTATGGTTACTAGTTGTAACACACTACTCTCATAGGGCATATTTTCAAACGTATCGACAATATTCGATAACATACTCTACAAGGATGGCACGTTATAACAAGCAAATCGAATCATTGCAAAATTTTTCTCAAACACAAACACATATTTAGTAGTTAGTAAACATTAGGCACATTTCATTATCATACATATACAATCATAAACGTCATTACACTGTATAATTTATAGGTACATTGCTCAATTGTTACGGAATACAATGTTTAATACAAAATGACTGAAAATAAATGTAGGTGCAAACTGATCCCGACCACTAGCTCATATTCAATGCAGTGACTATACTCCAATTAGCCTAATTGGATATCTTTTGTAAACATGAAAAGCCACAATGCAATGTTGGTGAGTTTTGCGAACTTTGTGATGCAACAATCCTCTCTGGTTAACCCAATTCATACTACATAACAAATTATATAAGCAGATAATTTCACATCTTTTCATTTAGCAAATTGCACCACATATCATTTTCTTCATACTCATTCTCATACAAATACATGTCCACATTATAATTCAATCAATCAAGCACACTCAATAAGAGTATATGTTATATTTGTGTAACCCACTTTCAATTATTACGTTGTTATGACTGAGTGCCTAAACTGTTCCGTATCTATTGTGGATACCGGGCTCATTGATACTGTCCTTTACCAGTTGTCAATACAAGACTCATTGTATATAACTAGCCTTTGGCTCTATACCACATTTCGGAGCTTTGAGCTCATATTTGGTGGCTACTTATGTCACAATGATCATTATTTGATCATGCATTCATCTATGAAATGCATCACATTCATATTCAATCATTCATTGTTTCAAACATCCCCATTCAAACACATTTATAGTCCCATTTCTATTTATCATCGGACCTTAGTCCGGCATTCAACAAACATGTTGATAAGCATTTATTTCACTAAATTCACTTTCAAGGAACACTTCAATATCACATTCATAAGTCAGAATCTTCAGACTTTCATGTCCGGAATCAGTACAAACAATCCATATTCATAATATAATTTCACATTCAAGGAACACTTCAATATCACATTCATAAATCAAAATCTTCGGACCTTCATGCCCAGAATGAGTACAAACAATCCACATTCAGAACATAATTTCACCAATTTACATTCAAGGAACACTTCAATATCACATTCATATATCATAATCTTCGTACCTTTATTTACGAAATCAATACAAACAATCCACATTTAGAACATAATTTTACCAAATTCACATTTAAGGAACACTTCAATATCACATTCATAAATCATAATCTTCAGACCTTCATATTCGAAATTAATACAAACAATCCACATTTAGAACACAATATGTAATAGACAAATATTAAGTGAGACCGTCTAGGTTACTCACAATTTGCTCCAGATAGTTATTACTTTGAAGTCTCGGCAATGTCTGGATGGCGGCGTTTAATGTGCTCATCCATATCATACAATACATACATATATCACTATTTTGCACAATGATACACATTCAG
>JANJEY010000005.1:51585365-51596343 GCA_024703695.1 Erythroxylum cataractarum
ATTTAAATCTCTTTCTCTTTTCAATTCATTTCCAGTCCAATTTGTCTCCAAATTTCAATAGCTCGACATATTAAATTTCTAAAATCATAATTCTAAATTTCCATAGCCATAGGACAATTATTCAATACTATACAGTCAATTAGTCCGCCACTCGGAGGATTTTTTGGTCCGGACTTTTTCTCCCGAATTTCTCAAAAAATTCCTAAGGGTCGCTATCAATTGGCAATTACTCTAGAACATTTCCAATTAAATATTCAAACTCAATTATTCCAAAATTCCCAATAAATCATAATCAAATCTAATTTTATCAAATGCCACAATTCCCATCAGTATCACAATTAAATGCCAGGAAAATGTCATGAATGCATGTATCTATATGTGCATGTGCCAATTGACTCATTCCTCTAAAATTAGAGGCAAAAGAATGCTCAGTCAATAATATGCGGTGAAATCCTAACCCGTCTCAATTTACCAATATAACCTTCCCATCGGTGACGGGATATTACAGTCCTGGTGCGTACCTCACGGTAAGGGGGCGCTACACTCACCTATAGGAAAATCTCACCCCTCACTGATAAGATTAAGAGGTGAATATCAAGATGGGTTATTAATATCTTATCCTTAGAAGGGAGGATCTAATAAATATGCTTAATCCTCAATATTTTGTATGTATATTAGGCTTCTTATATTTGGTTTCCAAAATCTATCATTATAATTATTAAAATTTTGTTAAGTAATTTCAATTATTCAGGGATTAAATTAAATTCAACCCTATCAAAAGTGAAATGGACTGAGCTTTGTATGCTAAGAAAAGAGGGAGGGCTTATAATATACTTAATCAAGAGTACTAACCAAGTGCAGTATGCAAAAAGGATATGGATAGTATTAAAGGACAAACATGTTTTTATGGGTAAGGTGGATCTAAGCATATTCCTTAAAAGTAGGCAAATTTTAAAGCGTTACACCTTATCCAACACTTCTCAGTCCATACTACACTTATTCAAACTAAGAATGAAAGTTAGAATATGGATGAGTCATAAGTTGGGAGATCGAGTTTCAACATCTTTTTGATGTGATAATTGGTCTTTATTAGGTTCATTAAGTGAGGTTAGCTCCCTTTCTTTCAATAGGAACTTGATTCCTAAAAGTGTCTTGGTTAAAGATGTGTTAATTTATAATATATTAGACCTCCTAGCTTCACTTCCAATTAACCATTAGTTAATTATAGGACAAGCGGAGAAGGTTTATAAGGACTTTACAAACCTTTCTTGTAGGAATAGGCTCGGAGTTTCACTCCTTAAGGTACCTTGGCTTAAGCTGGTCTGGTATAAGAAATCACACCCTAAAGCTTCCTTAACTTTATAGCTTGCTATTAAAGGGAAGGTAAATACCTTAGATAGAGTGAAGAATATATAACTATTTTATAAGCGTCAATCTACTAGCATAAGAAAGATCCTTATTACATTAGGATCCAAAACCATTTTTTAAAATTTTATAGTGTTAAGATTAAACATTTTAGTAAATTTCATAGATTTTAATATGTTCTTAGAGTTTTAATTATATAGAGATATCTATTAATTAACTCAATAATAAATGATTGTAATAAGTGAGAAATATTTTGAATTTCGTATAAATATTAGTTGAATTGGTACCAAAAATCTCTATACGCTATCATATTCAATTATCGAATAATACCATAAAAGTTCAGGATATACTAGCCAAACTGGTTAATAATAGCCAATACACCAAAATTTCAAAAAAAATATGGGTCAAATTTATAAATTGAGAAAAATTAAAAGGCCAAATTTAAAATATACATGTTTAAAATTTTTTAAATAAAAATATGTTATAAAATATTTATTATGTCTAAAATTTTTTATGTTAAGTTTATAAATAAAGTTATTGAGTTAAATTTTAAAATAATTTGTAATTATAATTATAATATAAAATTAAACATTTATTAGGAACTAAACTTTATGTAATTAAAAACAAATTTATGATTATCGGCTACCTTCATCCTTTAAAAATTATTATTATTATTTAATTTCTAAAATACTATTTTTTGAATAATTGCTTATTTTTCTAATACAAGCACATGGGTTTATGTTATTTTTTACAACATATGAAATTATTCATGCTTTTATTTTAATTTTATAATTAAATAAATAAAAATTATTTGACTGCTTAATATTAACTACTAACAAAATTGGAATTAATATAGTAAATGTTATAATAGTTGACTAAATTTTAATTATACAAAATTAGGAAGTTATTTTATAATTTAAATATATTCAAAATAGTACTCAATGTTCATTGGCATCGGTATTATACCTTATCAGTGTCAAAACGTGTACCAACTCTGGTATGACATTTGTAACATTGCTCAAGTAAGAAAAATTTTATAAATTAAAAAATTTTGCCATTCTAGATTGTAGAACTTTTTTTTTTGAAAAGGGAAAAATGGTATTAATAAATAAATGTTGACAGTGAAACATAGATTGCAAAACAGATGGGGTTTACCTTATGACAAGCCTTACATGAAAATGTAAAGCATTTAACTAAAAGATATTATAAAATGCTAGAGCATCCTTGCAAAATAAGGAAGTATTAGATGTTTAGAGAAGAGAGGACAGTGGTAGTACAACGTAGGTGTAAGCACTTCACAATTACCAGCTCACGAATTTGTCAAATAATTTTTTATTGGATGGATTCCAAACTTGAGGGTTGATTTGCATGTCATCTAAGATTGCGCTTCTGTTGCAGAATATATATATTAAGTCCCAAGGCGAGGATGTATAAGTGCATGTCAGTTGTAGGATGAGCTTGTGGAGCAGACAGTCGCTGTATAATATCAATGAGGGTGTGTGCCCTATTAGATCAATGGCATTTAACTTTTACGTACTGTCATATGAAGTTGTTGAAGGGACAGATAAAAAAGAGATGGTCCTTGCTTTTGGAAGAAACCCAACACATGGGATAAGTGGGATCAATGTGCAAAAAACCTAAGCAATCGACAGTCGGTAATTTATTTAGAACTGCAAGCCAAAGAATAAAGGATAGGCAAGGAGTTAGGACTTTATTCCAATTGTTGCTATGCCATTTAACAATAGTTTGTCTTCTGTGCAAGAGGTTTAGGTTAGTTGAGGTGGTTAAAGTATGGATAGGGTGTCCTTTCTAGTAGAAACTGTCAGGAGAAGTTGGGTTTGGGAGGTAAGAGGGTGTTAGGTGGCTCAATCGATATAGGAGTTGCTAGGAGTTGTCATGTATAACAATTCTCAATATGGCTCTTAGAGAAGATGGAGTAAGGGGCACCGTGTTGTGGGTAGAGTAGAGAGGAGGGATCCATGCCCTAATCAGTTATCATACCATAGAGAGATGAGGTGACCATTCCCAACCCTACATGTGACATCAACTTAGATTGTATCTCTCAATCTAAGAAGGCAATTAAGAAAATATGAGTGGGAATTGCTCGATTCCATCTGCCATATGCACCTTCCTTGGAGGAAGTATGAGTGAAGTCATTTAATATAGGGAGAATGTCTATTAAACAATATCCACCATAACCTTTTGAGGATTAACGCCTGGTTAGTTATTTGGATGGATGAAATATTTAAGCCACCTTCTTCCTTGGGAAGGAATAGATCAACTCATTTGACCTTAGTTGTACCTTTGGATCCATCAGGATGACTCCATAGGAAGTTTTAAAGCAATCTTTATATATTTTTAATGATGCTTTGGGAGAGAAAGATATGAGAGCTCCATTAAATGTGTAAAGAGTTGATAATAGGTTTGATAAGTTGTAGCTTATAGGCATAAGAAAGATATTTTGTAATATACCACTCTCATAGAGCATATTTTCGAATGTGTAAAGAGTTGATAATAGGTTTGATAAGTTGTCTATTATGGCACGTTATAATAGACAAATCGAATCGTTACAAAATTTTTCTCAAACACAAACCCATATTTAGTAGTTAGTAAACATTAGGCCCATTTCATTTTCATACATATGAAATCATAGATGCAATTACACTGTACAATTCATGGGTACATTGCTCAATTGTTACGGAATACAATGTTTAATGCAAAATGAATAAAAATAAATGTAGGTGCAAACTGATCTTGACCACTGGCTCATATTCAATGCAGTGGCTATACTCCAATTGGCCTAATTGGATATCTTCGTTAAACTTGAAAAGTCACATTGTAATGTTGGTGAGTTTTGCGAACTCAGTGATGTAACCATCCTCGATGGTTTACCCAATTCATACCACATGACAAATCATATAAGTATGTAATTTCACATCTTTTCATTTAGCAAATTGCACACATATCATTTACTTCATACCCATTTTCATATAAATACAAGTCTACATTATAATTCAATCAATCAAACACACTTAATAAGCATATATGCAATGTTCATATGACTCACTTTCAATTATTATGTTATTGTGACTGAGTTCCTAAACTGTCATGTATCCATTGTGGATACTAGGCTCATTGATATTGTCCCTTATCCATTGTGAATACATGGCTCATTGTATATATTGAGCCTTTGGCTCTATACCATATTCCGGAGCTTTAAGCTCATATTCGGTGGCTACTCATGTCATAACTATCATTATCTGATCATGCATTCCTGTATGAAATAAATCCCATTCATATTCAATCATTCATTATTTCAAACATTCCCATTCACAATCCCATTCAAACACAATTACAGTCCCATTTCTATTTATCATCGGACCTTAATCCAGCATTCAACAAACATGTTGAGAAACATTTATTTCACCAAATTCACATTCAAGGAACACTTCAATATCATCATAATCATCATCATCATCATCATCATCATCATACCCCGAAGTCCCGCAATGAAGCAGGGTCTAAGGGGCCTGATAATATGAGAGGTTGTTTCCAGTAGGCCCACATGCATATGTGATAGGATAATAGTGATGTAGGTTAAAAATAGTAAATATGTAAAGACTAGTAGTAAATCCATATATATACCTGCTGGTGACCATACTCTGCTATTACCTTTTGTCTTGTAAAAACTAGCTTTTCTCGTTGCTAGTTGCGCTATGAGTCTTCCTTGATCAGTGCCTTGAGAATGCAGCAATCCTACGGTTTTATACGTCCATCGTTTGAATCTTCCCCCTACACCTGAAAAAAGAAAACTCTCTAAGCGGTAGGAATAAGGTGTGAGGGCTCTATGGTATGTCATTTACCCTTATCCTATCACACCAGACATGTCTAATTCTAGCTACTGTAGCAGTGAGGGCCAACTCTGACATATCTTTCTTGATCACCTCCCTCCAGTTCTTGTAAGGCCTCCCTTTTCTCCTCTTGTAATCAATAAGGTTTACTCTCTCACCGCGTCAAACCGGAGCATAAGAGGGAATCCTACTCACAAGCCCAAACCACCTAAGCCATTTCTCTCTCAACTTGTCAGTGATACTAGCCACCTGTAGCTTGACTCTCATTACCCTATTCCACACCCTATCTCTTTTGGTAATGTCACACATCTTCCTAAGCATTCGCATTTTTACTACCAATAACTGCGCATATGTCTACACTTAGTAGGCCAGCACTTTGCAGCATATAACATGGTTGGCTGAATCACTATTCTATAGAACTTCTATTTTATTCTTATAGGGACCTTTTTATCACAAAGAATACCTGACGCACTCTGTCATTTGACCCACCCAGATCTAATACAATGTACTATATCGTTATCAATATTACCATCTCTATGAATGATGGATCCTAGGTATTTAAAACTCGATTTCTGTGGTATGATATCAGTACTAATTGTATCGTAACCTCGTGTACTATTTGACTACCCGAAAAGGTGCATTATAAATATTTTGTCTTGAACCTGCTCAATCGAAGACCTTTCGATTCCAACACTTCTCTCTAACGTTCTAACTTGGCATTGACCCCCTTCTTAGTCTCATCCACTAGGACAATATCGTTCGCAAATATCATACACCAAGGTACCTCTCCTTGAATATATTTAATAAGTTCATCTAACACTAATGTAAATAAAAAAAAAAAAGACTTAAAGCCGAGCCTTGGTGTAGTCCAACACCAATAGAGAATGCTTCTGTGTCGCCTCCGATCGCCTTACACTAGTCAAAGCTCCTTCATACATATCCTTAATCACTTTGACATAAGTGCTAGGAATGCCCTTTGCCTCCAAACACCTCCATATGAGTTCTCTAGGAACCCTATCATATGCTTTCTCCAAATCTACAAAAACTATATGCAAATCCCGTTTTCTTTCACTATAGCATTCCATCAATCTTCGAAGTAGATGTATTGCCTCCGTCGTAGACCTACCAGGCATAATCCGAATTCGTTGTCTGATATCGAAACAGCTCTCCGAATTCTCCTTTCAATTACCTTCTCCCATATCTTCATGGTATGACTTAAAAACTTTATACCAATTGAAAGATAAGAGAATAAGCTACGACTTTTGTGAAGAAAACTTTTTCTAATTCGGCCTACATTACTACAATTTATTCGATAACAAAGGGACATGATTTCTGTCATGAGTAGTACTACAGCCTAAGCCAAAACTCAATTTCAACCTAAATTTCAAAACCCTTAAGAATAGAATTCAAATTCAATTTCTTCTTAAAAATTGTAACCAAATGTCTCTAGTTCAATATAAATCAAGAATCATCTCATTTGGAAATATTCAGATCAAAATATAACCAAAATACTAAAGCATGTTTAGTAAAAACATTCCAGTTATCAAATTCCAACACACCTCAACATTAACATCATATGGAATTCATTCTAATTCATCATCATCAATTCTCTATTATAACATGCTATAAACACTAATATTTTACTTTCTTGTTTAGTTCTAATCCTAGCTTAAAAGTCACCCTAAATCAATACTCCAAACATGCAGAGTCATCACACATTCAAGGTGGAATTTGAAAGGATTTCCGCTAGGACAATAAGGCAACTTCAAGCTGATCATTTACTTAACCTTGTGAGGCTAAAACATGGATTATTTGTGCAACAATTAGGCATAACCATAAGGAAACAAATGGAGGTGAAAGAAGAGAGTTTCGGTGGTGTGTGTGATAGAAAAAAGAACAAGAATGGGCTTAACCAAGTTTGCTCCTGTTGAATGTTACACCTAAGGTGTTAGGTGTCATCTAATGGAATGGCCATATGTCTAAAGGCATATTCAACATGTATCAAGTATATATGCTGCCATATGTTACCATTAAAGCTAGGTCATATGTCATTTAAGTACAACAACCATTGGTCCATTTATCAATGCCATTTGTCATCAATTTACCAGCCTATTTGTTACACAATGATTGATCCATTTGTCAATTAATTACTAGTCCATTTTTCACCAATTTAACTATACCAATTGTCAGTCAGTTGTAGGCTAAATCTTCCAAATTTTCCATGTCTCAATTAATCTTGTCACTTGGCATTTTTCCAAGACTAAATGTACATATTAAATTATCAATCTCACAATTATGAAAATTAATTCCAAGTTGTAAAGCTAATCCATCAATTCTTGTCATTAGTAAACCAAAGTACAAGGCATTGGAAAAATATACTCATATCTCATATTACCTTCAATTCCATACTCCGGAATATGTTCATTGAATGCCATTTGTCTAACTCACAATTAATGTGTGTATGCTTAAATTATGCATTTGACCACAATTATAAAATCATATTATGGATGTACCAATTTTGTTCTACATCCTAACACTCATATGACTCATTAATCTAACTCTTTAAATCTCTCAATCATTCGAGAGACAAGATGCTACATATTTGTTAACTCAAGAGCTTATTTTTTGTGAATTATTACTGGCATAATAGGATAAAATATTCTCTATATATTCATTCAATTAAAACTTTCATCCTTTAATTAATTTATCTAATTTATTTCTAGTAATTTAACCTTGTTTTATTTATTTTATTTTTAAAATCTCAATTAATAACACTCTCTTTAATTAATTAGCCAAGAATTAGTAAGAAAGTTTACTAATTTTCCAGCCTTTCCTTTTAGGATCAATACTTTATTCATTATTGTATTACTACCAAATGACACTTGCATTTACGTTAAATTGTGAGTAATATATTGTAAGAAAGAAAATATAAGTAAATCATATGATATCTCTCATTTAGATTTTGACATCATTATTGAGTAAGCAATTGGTGTTTAGGAGATTTGAATGCTATTACTCTAGCATTTTTTGTTTTTGTTTTTATTTTATTTTTTATTCTTTTATTTTTATAATTGGTTTATTTTGATTATAGGTGTAATACGAGCGTATGATAAGGATTAGGACATTTGAATTATTTAATGGAATCTAGAGATTGATAAGGTGATTTATCGAGTAGCCAGATTACAAAAGAAGTCAATAATCTTATACTCATACCTTAATATAATAAAGGAGCATAAAATCATGTTTTAATACGTGAAACCATCACTTAAGGGGACATGATCCAGTATTATAAGATTAGCAAATTGCCCTAAACTATGTCAAAATTAAATAAAACGTCATTTAAAAGTTGCAATAATACGTGCAATTTGATAGGTCCCTGGATTAAAATCCTAATGTACATATTGCCAACTTTTGGGGATGTGTGACGCATTCAAGTTTAGTGGAATGACTGATAAAGTAATTAGACTAAGTTTTCTCCAATTCTTAATGAGGGATCGAGTGAAGAAGTGATTAAACACATTATCGGTAGCTTCAATCATAACATTAGAGAACTTAGTAGAGAAGTTCCTTATAAAATACTTCATGTTAATGAAGATTGTGAAACTAAAAAGTGACATATTTGGCTACCTATAATTTGATAATGAAACATTCTATGAAGTATTATGGATCCTAGTGTCTTCAGTTAGATGCTCTGACACCAAATGGGATCCCCAAAGGAGGGTTACAAGGATAATAGAAAATCATATGAAATATGATAAAAATAGATCTCTATAAAAGCTCAAAGATAAATAAAGATAATTATAGTTAAGACTCTAGGTATGTTAACCGAGATAGAAACCCTTAATCCCTCAAGGTTTGCCTTTTTTGGATCTAAGTTAATCAATCTTCCTTGTTTAACCTAAAATCAAATAGGGTCATAGGTCTGATACTTTCTTATGCATATGATCTTTATATAATGAAAAGTGCAAAGCATATTCGTATCTTTGTGTAATAGAAGTAAACATATTAAAGATTCAATCTTTAGGGGGGAAGAGAGAGTTCTAGAAGGAAGCCATAAGGAAAAAAATATTTTTTATTTAATGGAAGCTTTCTCTTAAGTAAAATGGAAGAGGACCTTTGCTTTTATATGTAAAGGAGATTAAAAAATATAAACAACTTTAGATAAGAACAATATTAAAACACATATTAAATGGATAAGAATAAAATCACATTATGACATAAACGACAAAACATCTTTTAAAAGATGTGACGCCTAGGCATAGAGATAAATGACTTTAAACATAAGGATTCATAAGGATAATAATGAAAAGGAATATTAACGATCTATTCTTTTTTATAGTTTCTTACCATAATTGTAAATTTTATGGAGAAGTTCTTGCATTCGTGCTATCACTATTTTTTCTCCTCCTCTTATTGGAGCTCACTTCATTTGTTCTTAATTTTTTAAAAAGATTATTTAGCTCCTTATTAACAATTGGAAGATGATCATCTAGGTTTTAAGTATCTTGGAAGGCTAAGGATCTAGATTGACATGGGCCAATTGTGTTTAGGCCCAACTTTAAGTCCATTATAGGGCTATTTGGAATCTTAAAATCTAGCATTTGAGGTTCTCTAGGAATGAATTCTTCTAGATGAGGTCTAATAGATGTAGAAATAGCTAGTGATGTAAACTTAGGAAAATGGTTTAGATCTCTAAAGAAGTCCCTAAGGCTTTTGAGGAAATTTTCTTTATACCTCGACCATTGAACTTAGGTGTGCAAGAAATACACCTGGGTTTTAGAACAAATTGACCCATCATGTCTTGTGTTATAAGGTTGGTGAAGAAAAAAGAAGCATTTGGTAGGCTACTTCTTTAATAGAGTCTCCCATAGCTTGAGATGCTCAATAACTTGTGATAGTTGAATTCTCCATCTCATTAGTGGTTGGTATCACTAAAGGAAAGTCCATAAGATGGAATCTTCATTTTCCCTATCAAATATACCCTGGTATATCCGTAAGGGAGGAAGAGAGATAACATAAGCATATATGGCAAAAAGTGTCCATAAGTACCACATTGCATATTTCGATAGAGGACCACAAATGAAGAACACGGTAAGATATGGTGTCTAAATGTTAAAAAGAGATGAGCAGCAATGTAAGCCTAGTAGTTTAAGAAAAGATGAAGGTAATAAAAGAGGCTTATTTGGGTTAGAGTAGCAATTTTGTTAATAGTGGTAGGGGTTCTTCCAACAGGAGGGAAGAACTTCTTTACTTTGGTAACATTTTATAGGTCTACCCTTGAAGGGATGAGAGGAATGGATCTAGAAGGAGTGATGAGATTAATATATATTTTAGTTCAAAAGATGAAATCATCTAATATGTATTAATGTCCTTTGATATGCTTAACTATGAATTTATAGCAAGAGAACTATTCTTTCCATCAAAACAATTAACTTTCTAGGAAAAAGCATTTTGTTATGTTCTAGTATCTTTAGGAAAGGCATAATGTCCATTTCTATTGTAAAGATATAAGGGCCAAAGTGAAAATTAAACTTTTATATACCTCCTTTTACTACCATAATCTTGTTGTTGATCGTATGATACTGCTTTCTTGCGTCTTTGAATTGTCTGATATCATTTTCACAATAAAAGTGCTTTCCTTTAATCTCCTATATTAGCACCATACTGATTGGACCAAATTTATATTAGAAATTAGGCCCGTTTTCTTTAATAATTATGCATCTGTTGACTCCTGATCTATGATTTTTATGCTTATTTTGGTC
>JANJEY010000005.1:51624966-51636223 GCA_024703695.1 Erythroxylum cataractarum
ATAGTTTCTCTCATACTTCTCATTATCTTTGAGTCGAGAACATTATGACTTTATATAGATAGTTTTTCTACATTTTTAAAAAATAATGTTATAAGATTTATGCTTTAAATCACTTTTACCTTACTTAAAATCCTTTTTTTGGGAAATTTTTTCAATATTTTTTTAATTTTCGAGTGAGTAAGGCATTATCTTCTTCTTCATTCTCACTGGTTAATATCTCTTTCTCTTCACTTGATTTCTCTTTAACGCTTTAAATGCCAAATTATTTTTCTTTAGGAGCATCATTTCTTCTTGTGTATCTTAAAGCCTCTTTTTTTTTTTTTTGAGGAGAGATTTGATAAGTTCCTTCAATGGCAGTGTTGTTAGATTTTTGAATTTTTGTTTAGCCATCACTTTAACTTCCCACATCTTTAAAAGTGAAGTGACCTAAACAACTTTCTTACCATTTCAGCATTAGTATAGGTCTTTCAAAGAACTTTGAAAGCATTAATAATATTATAAATCTAGTATACATGCTATATATACTTTCATCATGTTTTATTTGAAATAATTCATTGATATGTTAGCATACTTACTTTGCTCTCCTTTACTCATTTGGTTCCCTCATATGTAGCTTCTAAAGTATGTCAAAATTTGTAATTCGAAGTATACATAGAGATCTTATTGAATCATTTCTTCCTAATGCATAAAAAAGGATGTGAATGGTCTTACTTTTTACGGAAACTAATATCTTATCTTAAGGTTCTCATTTTTCCTTTAATTTAGGTATTTTTTGTTTTCTACAATTTTAATTGCAATAAAGAGACCATTTGAAACTATTTCTCATAGGTATACACTTTCATCCATTAAAAAGAATATCATCATAGTTTTCCAATACAGGTAATCATTATCATCAAAGAAAGGCAGTCTACTAATACTTTGTCTCTTTTAGTTAAATGATGATCCTCCTAAATATGTCCTTATGATTTTCAACATAGTATTTTGTTAGAAAAGCTAGTCTAATATACCGACTCTGATACTACTTGTTAGTCCCTAATAGCACCTAAAGGGAGAATAAATTGGATATCTTTAAAATTCAAGAATTACTCTAATCAATGTACTAAATTAACAACAATCAATATAAATATGATGAAAAAATTTGTTAATATAAATTAATCAAAAAATTGAATAATAATTAAAAGTTGATAGGGAAGAAAGAATGTAAACCAATTTATAGTGGTTCGATAAACAATTCTTTCTTACATCCACTTCTAAGACTCTTCTTGAAATTTTATTATGATTTTTCTTTTAAGAAAAAATAACATATGTACAATTTTTCTAGATAAAAAGAAACTCTTCTTACTATCTTCTTCCATAGTGAAGAGAAACTTTAATTCCATTTGGAACACTCCTAGATAAAATATCCAACAACCCCACAAAGGATTCTAATTCAAAGATATTGTACTTATTCACTTAAAAACTCCAAAGAAGCTTACTCACACAAATCTGAAACAATGATACTTAAATGATTGAAAAGCACATAAAAATATATGTAAAAAACTTATTTACATATATTTTTAATGCTAAAATCAATGAGGCAAAAAACTTATTTATAATTTTTTGGACCCTAACTAACCATTGGAGCCAATAACTAACTATTACAACAATTGTAAACACCAGTTGATTATTAGACATATTGATCTATAATTATGCATTAAAAGCACTAGATTCACTAGTTATTTAAATATTGATTGAATAATAGGCATATTAGTTAACCATTGTTATAACAAATTCATAATATACGAAATATAATATCTTTAACCTATATTAGTCGACTATTAATTCATAAAATCAATCAATCACTCAAAAAATATGATTTAAAATCTCAAACTAACTTAATTAATGCACTTATGAATCATTCCAAAATGTTACTCTGAATTTTATTTAAAGGATCATGAAGTCCCATAAACCAAATCTTTACAATGATTTAATTCTTCTAACATGCTGACTGCCTTGCATATTGTTCAAGATGATTTTTAGTTGAGTAGACTTCGACGAAGCAAAATAACAAACGACCCTAAATTGTTGTCCCATTTATATTGTCATTAGGTACGATATGTGGAAAGGGTATTGGTCCCTCGTTCGAACGTCAAATTGAGTGACATAGGGATGATTGGATTTGGGAAGAAAGAGACGCCAACTCAGAGACGTATTTTGTTGAAGGGGAAAAATAAAAATAAAAATAAAAATGGCTAATTTTATATTACGAATTTTAGAATTAGTTGACAAAAATATGAATGTTTTATGACAAAGTAATTAAAAAGTGAATAATGGTAATGCAATTGATGACTATTGAGAAATAATGATAATGTACCAATTTGTAAATATTATAATTAATTTCTCAACTTAAAAAAAGTCAAAAAAAAAAAAAAACAATGATTCACATTACTAGGAATGTTATCATAATTCAATAACAAAATTCAAAATATCAATCAGCCTAATTAAATTATTTGATTTAGATGAACTAATAAAAAATTTGAATAGAAAATAAAATTCGGTACACTTAATTTATCTCTACTTACAAAAATTTCTTTAATTTCATGTAATAAATAAGTTATTTTTTAAACATACCATGAGCATGACCATTGGTAAATATTGCTACAGGAAACACGTACCGGAAGCTTGATAAGCCGAAACCCAGTAATTATGGAGAGGTGCATTATGCATGTGCTTTTATTAATTAATAAAACAGAAAATTGAAATGGCATTTCATTTGCACTAGAAAAATCACATCAACTTTATTTTGTCGCAAAAAAGAAAAAGTTTTAAGAAGTGAGGCCCCATACCAATACCATACCCATAGACATGCAAACAAGTAGGTGTAATAATTTTACGAGTGAGAGTTTGAGAGCAAGACCCCACATGTCTCAAGGAATCAGAACATAGTTTTGCTTTTGCAAAAGCTTCAATTATGATATGACCAAGATTATAGTTTTTGTTTCTTTTAGTAAAAATTCAAGAAGAAATTTAGGAGCAAGCAAGCTCAAGGGTCCATGTTTGCGTCGTATGTGGGGACTAGGACTACCCAAGTCCCAACCCATAAATTTTTAATACAGAGTATCAAATGTCTACAGAACTTGCAGCTTGTCTACAGAGCTCTTTTTCCGGCTTTTCTGCCTCACATAGAACATAGGATAGGAGGAGCATTGTTCCTGGAATCTATTTCTTGTTGTTTTCTTATGCAGCCCATGTTGTGTGATGCATTCGTTTTTGTAGTTCTTTATTTGTTTGCTTGCTCTTGTTTTTAGCACTCCAGTTCCTTCCCTTTTTTTGCCTCCAGTCTCCACCTAGCTCCTCCCTAACTTCCTTGGTCAGGTAAGTGTATTTGGTTTTCAGATGGGATTTCCCGGGGATATGTCTGCTAACCTAGTGAGTCTGCATTTCTGGGTGAAACATCCTTAAAAGTTCTTCAGTGGAACTTCGGTTTCTCCATTCAAGTTCCTCTCTTTATGCTGCAGTTGTAGTACAGAAGTTGGACTATAGTACGCGGTGATGTTTACTTTGTGTCAGTGCTTGAAATTTGATTTCTTGCGCTAAAGAAGCCCATCGATAATACCGATCCCCAAATGGCACCTTTCTTCTTTGCTTACATTTTGCTTGCTGGGCTTCTATCATTGTCGTCCCAGCAAGTGACCGTTCAGTTGAATGAAAAAGCTACTCTGCTGGCCATTAACAGAGAGCTTGGAGTTCGTGGGTGGGGTTCCAACGACACTCATTACTGTAATTGGACTGGCATTACTTGCAGTTTGAATCATTCAGTGATTGAAAGACTTGATCTTTCAAGGCTTGGTCTTCAAGGTAATATCACTCTCATTTCCGAGTTCAAAGCATTGAAGCTGCTGGATCTTTCTAGCAATAACTTTTATGGTTCCATTCCTCCATCTTTTGGCAATTTGTCTCAACTTGAAGTTCTTGATTTGTCTTCAAATAAGTTTAATGGTATGATTCCCAGCGAGTTGGGTAAACTTAGGAACCTTAGATCAATGAACCTTTCCAATAATATGCTTGTAGGGCAAATATCTGATGAGCTACATGGATTTGAGAACTTAGAGGAATTTCAAGCCTCGACTAACAGGTTGAATGGTTCTATTCCATCGTGGGTGGGTAATTTGACAAACTTGAAAGTCTTCACTGCCTATGAGAATGACTTGGGAGGTGAAATTCCTGAAAATCTAGGTATAAATTCTGAGCTGAAGTTGCTGAACCTTCACTCCAATCATCTTGAAGGGCCAATACCAAAGAGCATTTTTGCTATGGGGAAGTTGGAAACACTGGTTCTTACCCAGAATAGATTCAATGGTGAGCTTCCCGAATCCCTGGGGAATTGCAAAGGACTTTCTAGTATCCGGATTGGAAACAATGATCTTGTGGGAGTTATTCCTAAATCCATTGGAGAGATTAGGAGCCTCACATATTTTGAAGCTGACAATAACCATCTTTCGGGCGAGTTAGTCTCTGAATTTTCTAAGTGCTCTAACCTCACACTTCTAAACCTGGGGTCGAATGGGTTCACTGGAGTTATCCCTTTGGAGTTTGGTCGGCTTGAAAATCTACAGGAATTGATTCTTGCTGGTAATAGCCTCTTTGGAGATATCCCCATTTCACTTCTTGGATGCAAGAGCCTTAACAAGTTGGATCTTAGCAATAATAGAATCAATGGTACTATACCAAATGAAATATGCAACATCTCAAGATTGCAGTACTTGCTCTTGGATCAGAATTCAATTAAAGGAGAGATACCACATCAGATTGGAAATTGCATGAAACTGCTTGAATTGCGACTTGGTAGTAACTACTTAACTGGAAACATCCCCCCAGAGATTGGCCACATCAGGAACTTACAGATAGCATTAAATTTGAGCTTCAATCATCTTCATGGTCCACTACCTCCTGAGTTAGGGAAACTTGACAAGGTGGTTTCTTTGGATGTCTCCAATAATCAGCTTTCTGGTACTATACCAATTTCATTCAAGGGCATGTTGAGTTTGATTGAGGTTAATTTCTCCAACAATCTGCTAGCTGGCCCAGTGCCAAATTTTGGGCCTTTTCAGAAGAGTCCAATTTCAAGTTTTATGGGGAACAATCGGCTATGTGGAGAGCCATTAACTTCTCCCTGTGGAAATCCTTACACTTCCGGCCACGGCAATTACCACCACAAGGTTTCTTACAGGGTCATTCTAGCTGTTATTGGTTCTGGGTTGGCGGTATTTATTTCCGTAACTGTAGTTGTTTTACTCTTTATGATGAGGGAGAAACAGGAAAATGCATCCAAAACTGCCGGAATGGATGATGAAGTAAACAATGACCAACCTGCAATAATAGCTGGCAATGTCTTTGTGGAAAATCTCAGACAAGCAATAGATCTTGATGCCGTCCTCAAAGCTAGCCTGAAGGAATCCAATAAGCTCAGCAACGGAACGTTCAGCACAGTTTACAAAGCAGTTATGCCATCTGGGATGGTATTATCAGTGAGAAGACTGAAGTCAATGGATAGGACCATAATCCATCATCAGAGCAAGATGATTCGAGAGCTTGAGAGGCTAAGTAAGTTATGCCATGATAATCTAGTTCGACCTATTGGATTCATTATTTATGAAGATGTTGCTGTTTTGATGCATCATTTTCTACCAAACGGGACTTTGGCTCAGCTTCTTCACGAGTCTAGCAAGCAATCCGGTTATCAACCTGACTGGCCTAGGAGGCTATCCATTGCCATTGGAGTAGCAGAAGGATTGTCTTTTCTTCATCATGTGGCAATTATCCACCTTGACATTTCTTCTGGTAATGTTCTTTTAGATGCAGACTTCAGGCCCTTGGTTGGGGAGATTGAAATATCGAAACTCTTAGATCCATCCAAAGGCACTGCTAGTATCAGTGCAGTTGCAGGCTCCTTTGGTTATATTCCCCCTGGTATATTGTACTTCCTGCATCCCTTTACCGTCATTAGTTCTGATTTGATAGCTTTATAGGTATTAATTGTTTCCTTGAATTCTTTGTCCCTTTCATATGTTTCCTCTAATCCTTACATATATATAAATGGCGTAGAAATATATAGTTCACAACAACCTTGTCCAGTCAACCTGCAGATAAGAAATATGACAATAAGAACATTGATTACAAGAAGACAAATACATCAAATAACAAATTAATCATTTTTGGTATCCTGTATCACCCCTATTCAGTCCATACTCTGCTTCCATATATGTTTTTCCCTTTTATTTCCCTTCTAAATAAAAGTTTAGGGGCTCAATTTCAACTTTATGGTTAATCTTTGTGATTGGCTTGAGTAATTGAAAATGATAATTTCCTTTCTCTTCACTCGGCTTCAAATCCTGGAGGCAATGGTAAGACAGAATTCCGGGGAAGGGTAGGCTGTCCTTACTATGCGCTCCATATATTTGTCCAACGGATTTCCAAAGAAAAAAGAGTTTTAACTTTCATTTGAAATCCCTATTGATTTATCAGTTACTGTGTTTCCTTTTTCTCATTGCTATCCAGAATATGCATACACGATGCAAGTTACAGCACCGGGGAATGTTTACAGCTATGGAGTTGTGTTGCTCGAGATTCTAACGACTAGACTGCCTATTGATGAAGATTTTGGTGAAGGAGTGGATTTAGTAAAATGGGTTCATGGTGCTCCTGCAAGGGGAGAGACTCCAGAGCAGATACTTGATGCAAGGCTTAGCACAGTCTCATTTGCTTGGAGGAGAGAAATGCTGGTGGCTCTTAAGGTGGCATTACTCTGCACTGACACCACTCCTGCAAAACGGCCAAAAATGAAGAAAGTTGTTGAAATGCTTCAGGAAATAAGACAGACCTGATTGAAGTCGTTGTCTAACTTCTGCAAAAGTTGATGAAGCTGCCATAGTTTATCTATGTTCTGGGGCTACCGACGAGTAATCTGGACACTTCATTTTGGAGTTATTGACGACTTCCTGCATATATCAACGAGAAACAAATCCTTTGTGTTGATTCTGGCTTGGGTTTTGTCAGCTTCCTGTGTACTACAATGTCTATCAGTGGTGGCAGCTTGGAGCTATTTCAGTTGTTAGCTTCAGCTCATAACCTAAAATCAAGATTCCGAGTCTCTTCTGGTGCATATTGATCATACGATTGTAATACAAATACCTGAACCTTTAGTTTCTATATGTGGGAGATAACAAGTCATCAAAACTTCATACTGTTTTCTTTCTTTGGTATATTGAAGGGTGTGATCAACTTTAATAGGAATTCTCTCAAGAGTTTTTAACCTCCTTTAATTGCCTAGTGCTTTTGTCACAGTTAACCTATTATGTAATGATAAATTAGAGATACCTGATGCTGCCTTACATATAGTGTCAAATTCACATCTGGAATCAACTGAGTATCCAAATGAAGTTCATGTTACGGAAGGATCCGTTCTAGCGTTACGTTGACTGACAATTAATGGAAGGGATTAAGGTCGTAAAGATGTCAATTATTGCCTACAAAATTAATAAGAAGTTGAATAAAGGAGTACAGACTTATAATATAGTAATGTTGGTCTAATGTGGACAGTGACATGCTCACCACATTATAAAATTTTCTGGATTGCCTTTGCAACATCAAGTTGATTGTTCGATTGTTTCCGAAGGTAAATTACATTCCCTTAAGATTAATACTTAAGGGAATGTATTAATCTTAGGCCGACCACTCGTTCCACCAAAGAACAGAGAAATAAAGGTGAAAAAGGAAAGGGAAAAGAGAAAAAGAATGTCGAGAAGAATAAATGAAAATAAGCCAAAAGTAATAGAGACACCAAATAGGGAATAATAAAAAGGAAGAAGAGTGTAAGTGAGTGACCTTTCCACAACGAGCGCTGGCGTCGCTTTTGTACTACCTGACAATTAAAAATTCCATCTCCCAACCGAACAAGCATTCAATGTTTCTTCCTCTTATTCACTCTCTCTTTCTATTCTTGTCAATAAAATAAAGCTTCATCACAATCAATTTGTATCTAAAAGTCGTCTTCTTTCGGTCGTTTTTTATACCTCAGATCTTGGCGTTTCTCTGTTCTTCAGATCTTGGACTCCAAGTCTTGGTCTTTTCACTCTCAAATACGTCCTCAGATCTAACAGTGTGAACCCTTTTGCGCTCTCTCTGTGTTTCTCTGGACAAAGGTGGAAAGAGTACCACGAAGAGAATGTGTTATTGTGACGGACCCTAGTTCGCTGTTTAAAGGTTTTCCTTTCTTTCTTCAACTGAACCTTCTCTTTTTTTTCTTCTTTTCTCTGGGTTCATGTATCTACAGGTATCTGTATAATGATAACTCCCATGTTTAGCTTCTGTTATATGTTTTTATTTTTCTTTGTAATTTAACCGCAATTGGAAAATGGAACATTTGAGATTAATCACTTATGGTCTCGCTTTCTTTAATTGTGATCTGATTTCCATGGAGAATGGACTCTTGTCAATCTCTTAAATACCTGACGTTCATTATGCTTTTCAGTTTCTCATTTAATGGTCTAGTAATTGATATTGCCGGTCCTCTAAATCCTAGCATCTGCAACCTATTATCTTTTCTGTAAATTGGAAAATTTTCGTTAGTTAAATGGAATTCCTTCGAGGTTGGCCTCTTTTTAGGACATTTGTGATCTTGGGCTTTAAACTTCGGTTTTTGGTTCTTTTCTTGCAGATAATACAAGGATGAACATGCCCAAATGACAGATTAGTGGTTAGAGGCCATTGCCTATTACCCACAAACTACTAGGGTACGAGATGTATACTGAGAGACTAACTGGTGAAGCATCTGTTGGCCGTGAATCTGAGATTTTGAGTGTTTCTCAGCGGCTTGTTAGAAGTGTTAGCCAGAAGTTGAAGAAGATGAGCCCCAGAAGTGAGGGAGGGGAAGAGGACGATTTCAGAGGGCTTTCTTTAAAATGCCTAACTTTATATGGCAGGGGTGGGGGTTGCAAAGTAGGTGCTGACACAAGTGAGGAATTTGGGGACCCTAGCAGTAGGAGGAGATCATCCAGTGCCAGTGAAGAAGGAAAAGGATACAAACCAATATGTGGAATTGAGGAAACTGGAGTTGACTGCTTTTCATATGGGGTGAGGGAAAGATTTTGGAAGAGAAACACCAGAAAGGATTTAGAACTTGAACATTCTATGCAAAGTAGCAGGTTGGACGCCTTTATACCTGATGACATATTGGAAATGTGTTTGGTAAGACTTCCATTGACCAGTCTCATGAATGCTCGTCTTGTGTGCAAGAAATGGAGACGCTTGACAACCACTTCTAGATTCATGCAGATGAGACATGAAGGTTCATTTCAGAATCCATGGTTGTTCCTGTTTGGGACTGTTAAAGATGGCTACTGTTCTGGGAAGTTACATGCGCTAGATGTATGTCAAGATCAATGGCACAAGATTGACTCTGATATTATAAAAGGGAGATTCATGTTCTCAGTTATGGGTATGCAGGATGAGATTTACATCGTTGGTGGATGTTCTAGCTTAAATAATCTTGGAAGGGTGGATAGGAGTTCCTTCAAGACTCATAAAAGTGTCTTGGTATTCAGCCCCTTAACTAAGTCGTGGCACAAAGTTGCTTCTATGAGGTATGCAAGATCTATGCCTATTTTAGGCAGTTGTGAGGTTGGTCCTCACTTTTCAATTTGTCAGAGTCATCAATACCGGCAAGAAAGGCTGTTCCACAGACCCCGGATTGGTGGGGTGTCGGATGTTTATGAGGATCCTCACAGATTTTCCCTAAGACGGCAATGCAGAAATGCTGTTGATGAAAATGAGCTTTCTTCAGTGCAGAACAGAAAGTGTCACAAGTCTGTGAGACAAAAGAGTGATCCATCTAGAACCAAAGGTTGTAAAAGATTCATAATGATTGCTGCAGGAGGCCATGGGTCTTGGAATGAATCTTTGGATTCTGTGGAAATATATGATCCCATGTTTAATAAATGGACAGAAATCCAAAAATTACCTGCAGAGTTTGGGGTTGTTTGTTCTGGTGCTGTCTGCCATGGAGTATTTTATGTTTACTCTGAGTCCGACAAGCTTATGGGATATGATATTGAAAAGGGTTTCTGGATGGCAATCCAGACCTCTCCTTTTCCTGCTCGTGTTCACGAGTATTACCCCAAACTTGTGTCTTGTAATGGTCGATTGTTCATGCTTTCTGTTTCCTGGTGTGAAGGGGATGGTCAAATAGGGCACAGAAACAAAGCTGTTAGGAAGTTGTGGGAACTAGATCTTCTATATCTTTACTGGACTGCAGTCTCCGTGCATCCTGATGCTCCAATGGACTGGAATGCTGCATTTGTTGCTGACCGAAATTTGATTTTTGGGTTTGAAATGTTCAAAATACTTGGTCAAGTACTGGATTTCTCGACTCTCTGTGATGTATCAAACATGGATCTGAACTGGAGCCATATCACTCGGAATCACATGGCTCATGAATTGGATGCTACCTCATGTATAACCAAATCGCTGGCTATACTACATTTGTGAGGTTGTTGCTGAATGCTGTGAGTTCTGTAGAAAATTCTAGCCATCTGTTTATCCATCATTTTGAGTGCAAGAGTGTTTTCTGCAATTCAAGTTGAATTCTTTGGGACGCAGTCAAGAGGAAACAGGCACTTAGCGATGTTCATGTCCTTCATTGTTGTTCATTAACTGGTCCTGTGTTCCTGATTGTCTTGTATCTGCACAAATAATGAATTACTCTCAGTATTCCACTAGACCTTTAAGGGCTCCGTGCTCTTCCTTACATAGTTTTTGAGCAAACGTAGACGTTGTTAAATCTCTGGTGAAGCCTCGATACTATAGCATTATCGTCTTACCTTGATATGCTATTGTTAGGTTAAGCTCTAGAAGTGGGCTTCTTTTTGGAATAAGCATTTACTCAAAATCTGTGGTGCCATGCAATTCTTAGGAAATTTCTTGCCCTTCTCTTTAGTTGCTTTACTATTTTCTTAGTTCATGTTTACAGTATAGGAATCCGTGCCGTAGGGTCCTTATTTTACAATGTAAAGTGCTACCTCACAATGCTTTAACATAAGAAGACATAGTACGAAGTTCTTATCTTCTTTTAACGTATTGTACAATGCGGAAGTGCTACTTCGTGATGCTTAAAATAAGAAGACATTGTCTCAAGGTCCTTTTAACGTATTATACAAAGTTGTAAGTGTTAATGCTCAATATAAGAAGACACAGCACATGATCCTTGCCTTAACGTCCTTTT
>JANJEY010000005.1:51698543-51713975 GCA_024703695.1 Erythroxylum cataractarum
AACTTGGCTAATGTTTACTCTTCAAAACATCACTAACGTTAGATCAATTTTGAGTGAATTAGTGTAGGAGTCAAAAGTTAAAATATGAGATTAGGGACCCCCTTTTGATCGTGAGCCTTGGGCAAGTGCCTTGCTGGCCCTTGCCCAGGGCCGACACTGTATATATATATATAGTCAAAAACTTCCTTTTAGTGATACTTCTAAGAAAACGTCACCAAAGGATAATAATTTGACATCGATTTTATTAATTCATTGCCAAAAATGTCTCTTTAATGATGATTCCATAACATCGTCCCTAAAGGAATCATCCCCAAATGTTGCAACATTTTAATAAATTACACGAAGAAGACGTTTTCATTTCCTTGTTAAACCTAAAAAGACAACATTTCATTGCCTGGTTGTCTTCTTCATTTTGATCCTCCTCTGTGTTTTTATTCTTCCATTTCCATCGTCGTCTGCTTCATTTGTTCATCTTCTTCATTATCTCTGTTTAATCATCAGTTGAGGTCTCTATTTAATCGTTGGCTGAGGTAAGTGGTCCATCCTTTGCACTCTAATTTTTCTAGTAATGGTGATATTGTTGTATTTGGGTGTTGTTTTCTGCTAAGTTTTGTGTTCTCTTCATGTGTGTTGTGGGTTGATGGCGAATGTGTGTTGTGATAATAATGATGGTGAGATGGGTAATGCGTCCAAAATGAGTTGATTGAAACTGAATATGGATTAGAAAGTTTGTTTGAGTACTGTCTATGACATGATCAATGAAAGTTCAGTTAGAGTTTTTTTTTAATAAATATTTTTGTTTGAATTGTTTATGACAAATTAAGTATGTTATTGGATTTGAATTGAATGCATATTATGTATATTATAACCATAAGTTAACATACTCACAAAAAATTTATTGGGCCTTGTAAATGAGGAGTAAGCTATTTTAATGTTATTGAATTTGAATTGAATGCATATTATGTTTATTATAACCTTAAGTCAAAATGCCCACTGAAAATTTATTGGGCCTTGTAAACGAGTATGCTGTTTTAAAAGGAAGAACGTGTATTACATTCATATTTTAAAATGATTAATAAATTAATCTTCATATTGGCATCTATATGATTTGTTTGGTAATATTGTTGAATTGTTGTAGATGGACTAAATTGTGAATAAAAACAATTTAATTGATTGATTAGGGATCATAATAAAAAGTTTTATGAAATTAGGTAAAATCAAAATTAAAGTGCCACGTAAAGTTGTTGCAATGGATAAATAATGATTTAAAGTGCATAAATAATATTGACTATAAAACATTGTGGTAAAGATTAAATAATCTTATAAAATAAAAAATATTATTATTTATAATAAATTTTTTCTCAAATTATGGTTTAAAAAATATGCATATTAGCATTATTTTTAAAGCTATTTCAAGGTTAAAAGTCAGTTTAATAAATCTTTAAGATGTTTGATTGATTCTTTTTCTAAATCATAATTTTGAAAACAACACCACTTCAAACTATAGTTTTGGAAAGCTCATTTTACAATTTTTTGGAAAATGATGCAATTAAATTGATCAAGGTCGTAGCCTAAAATTACAATGTAGTACTACAAGAAGCAAAATCTACAAAATGCCAAAAAATGAAAGCAATCTTAGTAACATGGAAAATTAAGCTATCACAAAGACTAATTAGTTATCATATACCGGGAAAGTTTGAGAGAAGATCCTTTAATAATGATTATCACTCTAATGTAGTTAAAAATTAACCTGTGAAGATTCATTTGGCTTCTTGTTTTGAAAAATGACATAATAGTAGCATTTCTATTAATAGTTATACGTTCAGACTTGTTAACAAATATAGTAACGTTAGTGTATGCCCAATTCTTATAGGTTCAAATAACGTTAGTGTATGTTCATATTGTCATTGAACAAGTGTATTATAATAAATACGCAATCATCATTTTCTTAGGCCCTATTTTGAGTTGAAGGGCATTGATAATCATCTGGCTTCATAATTTGTTATTCATTTTCTATGGTTGTCCATTTGTCTATGCAAACTGTCCAACTTTTGTTTAGTTTTCACATTCTGCTCTAAGTATTTAAGTTTGGGTTTTGTGTGCATGTAAGGAAGGTCTTAGTTTTGTGTTGTTGTTTGGAATATTATTAGAATCATTGATTGCTAGATGTTTAAATTACATAAGTATTTAGTGCATATGGAATGAGATTGATCTATTATGGATGATGTGTTTTTATAAACCACTTGAATGGTATATAGGCTGGAAAACCATAATGTAGCTCCATTAAGGCTTATTGGTAAAATATTCCATGAGCTTAGGAGTCACAACGAGAAGAACATTTCTCAATTCATATGGTATAATAATGCCACATACCTTGGTTATGTTATGATTTCAAACATAGTATGTCAACCATAATTCATAATTTCAGGCTATTCACAAAATAAATCCACCTATAATTATAGATGATGTGTTTTATAAACCACTTGGATGGTATATAAGCTGGAATCCCATGATGCAACTTCGTCGAGGCTTATCGGTGAAATATTCTATGAGCCTAGGAGTTACAGTGAGAAGAACCTTTCTCGATTCATGTGGTCTAACAATGCCACGTACCTTGGTTATGTTATGATTTCAAACTTAGTATGTTAACTTTTATTTCATTGTTTGTTTGAATTAAAACTTAGTATGTCAACTTGTATTGATTTATAATTATATTATCTAGAACATAAATTATATTTGGTAATTTAGTAATTTACTTTTAATTGTATAGCTAGATGGATAAAAATTTGGATTTCTCATTAGAAATGGTCCACTAAATACTTAGGAGGAGTCAAGGGTTTCATACAAATTGTAAATAATCAAATTGGTGTAGAATGTTGTATTCATTGTCCATGCATATATTGCTTAAATATGAAAATTTAAAGTCAAGATGTCATATATAATCACTTGCTAATATAAGGCATAGACAAACTATATACTCTATGGATTTATCATGGCAAGCATTTTGAAGTAAGTTGCAGTAAAAGTGTTGATACATGCTTTGATGGTAGTAACAATAATGATGTAGAAGATTGTGATATTATTGACAATGGTGATGATGGGATTGTCAAGATGTTAGAGAATTATAGGAATTATATGGAGACTATGAATGAAATTAGTTTTCCTAACATAGTTGGTATTATTACAGAAGATAATTTTATGAAGTTATTGAAAGTTGCTTAAGAAGAATTACATCTAAAGTGCTCGATATTCTCACAACTATCTTTTGCTGTAAAGTTGTTGCATTTGAAGGTCTATAATAAATGAAGTAATGAATCTTTTGACATGTTAATCGACCTGTTGGACATAAATTGTCCAAATCTTAATATGAAGCAAAGAAATTGTTAAGGGATCTTGGATTAGGATATATATCAATCTAAGAAGCATAGACACAGACACGGACACGTGACACGACACAGACACGGACACGAGGACACACCAATTTCTAAAATTTGGTGGACACGGACACGGAATATATATAAATTATAAAATTTAGAATTAAGAAAAAAATTCAGAATTCATAATATAATATATATTAATTGATGTGTTTCAAGACTTCCAACATCTTGATAGTTTATACATATTTGGTACTTTATAAGCCCCTCTCAAAAAACATGGAGCATATATTCTATGGAGCGTATTTTTCATTAAGCAATGTCCAAATGGTTTTTAGATGTGTCCGAGTTGTGGCCACTATGTGTCAGTGAGTATCCGACACGGACACGTGTCCGACACGCGGACAGGGCTCCATTATGCCGTGTCCGTGCTACATATTAAAGCAATAAAAGAGAGGACGTATACATTAATTTAGCGTGGTTTGACTATAAAACTTGCACTAAAAGATATACAGCCTATGAAGGGTATTGAGGTGTGTTAATCATTAGGTTAAATCCATCTATTATAATAGTAGGATGGTATAGTATTTCATAATAAATTAATAAAATATTCTTAAATAATACTCAAACTATTATGTGCAAAATATTCCCTTATTTGATAAAATAATATTCGTATACTAAATATTAAATCACTATTATCTTCAACAAAAAAAAGTAAAAAACATATATAGTACATTGCAAATTGAACAAACAGAATAAACTAGAGACAAGTAGCAAAAGGGGAGAACACATTGTAAAGAACAATAAGGGGTTACAACTCGCCATTTCCTAGACCATTTTCCAATTGATTTCTGAAATGTTCTAATGGAATATGTCACTTGTCACCAATTGATGCAACAAATGAAAAAATCAAACGAAGTTTTATAGAAATAAAAATAAAAGATAAGATGAATGATATCAAGTAAATTGCAAACTAACCATATCTTTGGATACTTCGAGCGGAGCACCAATTATCACCTCATCAACATAGCGACAAGCCAAAACACTTAAGCTTCTTTCATGGAGATTCATAATAGGGCGATGCAATCCTCTTTTAGCACTGCACACCAATTAGCAAAACAAATTAATGATTGAATAAAGTTATACCTAAACAAAAAGTTCAAACTTATTAGCCAGTTTTCCCAAGGAAATAATGAATGCCAAGTTAGAATATTGCATGATACTTGCAATAATCAAGTCTGTTGTATAATAAATCTTGCTATCGAAGGCTATACCTAATAAGTGACATTAACTGTAGCTTCTCTGAACTAGGAAGCATAAACTCAATTAGTACATACTACCATAGCATTTGCAAATCCTCTCACAATTTGGTTGGAGTTTCCAACAATATTTCCAAATTAACATATTTCCATATCTTTAACATCATCCAATTTAAAAGTATCGCAGTACTACATAGCCAAGCACTTGGTTTCTAAGCACAGAAATGAAGTGCAAAGGTTTTGAACTCTAGGACATTTTCAAATCCTCTTTGCTAAAACCAAAAGTCAATAACCAGAATACATCTAGTGTCAGGAACTCAAACACTTGTAAAACAGGAAAAACCAAATTTGAGCTCATTAGTGACAATTCTCTTTTTCTATATAGCTTCTCATAACCAGTATTATTTTCATTTCCATCTGGATTTCCCTTAGGGTGATAACATTCTAATTGTTTCGGAAATTTTTGCTAGCTCCAAAGGTTCATGAAGTAAAACAAAGCATTGTTGTATTAATTCTCTTGTGCTTTACTTTCTTTTGTTGATTCATACAACAAATAAATTGAGGAAGTTATGGAGTTAATAGGAAATATGAGAATCAAGAAGGAGAAATATAAGTAGCAAGCTTATCGTTAGAGATAGATAAGTTCAAATCTAAGACTTCCACCGTTTGAAGATTGCATTATAGGTAAATCTCAAATTTATTAACAACTTTGGTGATTAAAAAGTGTCATGTGTTCAAAAGATTTTTGTAAAATAGTCATTCTATAATTTCTGTGTGTTTTACTTTTCTTTGTTACATATTTTAACATCCTATTGAGGAGTTAGGAAGTTACAAGAGAGCAAATCAACTGGCACCACTTCTGTATGTACTATCGTATTAACATCTATCCTATTGAGGCGTTAGGAAGTTACAAGAGAGCAAATCAACTGGCGCTACTTCCATAGGTATTATCATATTAACATCTATCATTTATCCTGTACAGTTGGCCTCTCTTAATCTTCTAACCTAAAATCACCATGTCCTCCAGTGTAAAGAGCAAAATACATATGCATCTACAGCTATGAAGTAAAGATAACTAAAAGGAAATCCAAAGGGGAAAGAGATGAAGCAGTAGCTAATCAAAACCTGACTGCTTGATCATTGTGTATTCCAACAAGAAGGAAATCTCCAAGCCCTCGAGCAAGCCTAAGAATCTAAAAAAAAAAAAGGAAGTATAAGTAGAGATGTAAAAAACCAAGGAAGTAATCCAACTCGTAAGAATAACAACGAGCTGGGGAAATAAGGAAATATTTTGGTGTTCATCAATGCAGGAGAATAACCCATATCTCCCATTCTCTTTATAAATGAGTACCAAGTTGAAGAACTTGTCGTATCTTATCTTTTTACAAGTAGGTGTACTGTTTCAGAACTTTCTGTGTTGGACTATAATGTAAGCATATTAAGAACAAACTCTACTAGCACTACACTACAACAATAAAAGCTTGAAAGAAATTAAGGAAAGATGAACAAGTCACAGGATTAAATTAAATACAAATGGGACAAATATGTGCCAAACCTTTGTACAATTTGAATCAAACATATAAAGAATAGAATTGAGTCACAATATACAATAGTTTGAATCCTTAGCAATAACAAGATATTTGAACTGAAAATTTTAAGCATTTGAACATCCTAGTATGATAGACAACATAGTAGCATATCATACCTCAACATGTCCTGCATGAAAAAGATCAAATGCACCGTCTATGTAAATAATGCGAGCATCCGGTCCAGGACCCTATAGTCACATGCATAATTTCACTAGATTATGAAAAGGAAATTATCGACACAGACAATATTCACTATAAATAATTGCACCAATAAGGCTGTAAAAGCCAAAATGACAATTCACTCAAAAGATATGAAAGTGCATAATCATATACTTATATTTAAATGATCTATCACAGAGACATGGTTGCTCTAGATCCCCCATATACTTATATTTAAATGACCTATCACAGAGACATGATTGTTCTAGATCCCCTTGAAATGTACATCATAATCCAAAATCTAAATGCTATTATAAATTCACTTAACCTTTCACAAATTATAAATTGTGACTAGAGCTCATCTGGAAAGACAAGACTATCACAGAAATTCGTTTGATATTCTAAAGAAACTTATACACAGATTGATTGGGTCAAACAAGCTGTAAACGAGTCGGTGAGATCTGATAATCAATTAAGCACTTGACTTCCATTAATAGCTAAGTGAAGATGTCATGTAAGAGGAGTCTCTAGTTTTTGTAGGAGAACAATAATTGGACACTTATCAAGGATTATTGACACAAGATTATGAGAATGACTAATCTTTCAAGTTCTTGGACAAAAGGGATAATTAAAACTATCATGTTATGCATCTTAACGTCAAAATTAAATTATCTAAAAGTGGAAGAGTGAAAAACTGGATAGAACTTTTTTTAGAAAAATGGAAACAAACTAATCAAGCAGTAGTCAACCTTGCCATTGGAGAATTGAACAATTCTGCGAGATGTAGGAAGAAAATGAGAAACGCGAGTTCCACTGCCAGATCCACCATCTTCAAAACTTTGGCTGTGGCCGTGACTAAACTGTCTTTGTAAAGAAGAATGGTTATGATTCTCAACAACTGATCTCTCCCGTGTACAAAGGAGCATGCGACCTGTTAAGTCATATGATTTATCTAGTAGGTTATGCAAAGGAAATAAATTGTATGGATTAATATGTTAAACAAAATATATTATATAACAAAAAATAATGGTAAAATCAAAGAAGTGCAGAAAGCACAACAAGCAAAGGCAAACACAACAAAATTACAGACACATTAACCATAGAACAAAATAGCAATAGTACCAACAATATCTGTGGTCGAGACTCCTTCAGTGCGCTTAATTTGTTTGTAACGTCCAGCCTTCTTGGCAAGGGCATATGCATCTGTGCCATCAGGAAGAACGCAAGGGTCATCTCCATGGATAATGTAGTCGATGTTATACTCATCGAATAGCTTCTTCATGAAGTCCTCAGTGATAGCATAAGGTGCATCTGGAATTACCTCGTCCACCCACTTCACGGCACTTACCATTATCATCCTCTCATGGATAGGGGTCACTGGTGGGCCTTTATTTGCTGTGATTTCAGCATCACTTACAACTCCAACCACCAATTGACCACCCAGTGCACTTGCCTGGCGTAGGGCATTGCAATGGCCATAGTGCATCATATCGAAACATCCATCCATGTAGACACGTATTGGCTTCTTCTTCTTCTTCCACCTCTTCCAATGTTTCAATTCTACACCTCCCTTCAAATACAATCCCAACAGTGACACTCCGGCTGTCACAGCCAACCATGTTGCTACAACTTTCACCCTTTCCGATTGCCACCCCACACAAGAAATCATGGCCTATCGGTGCAGAAATTTAAAAAAAAATGTTAAAGACGACAATTTTCATGTTATCACCAACTCAAAAGTAAAATAGTGTCGTATATGGATATCTTGTATTTCATTAGAGTATTAGAAGTCTGTCACCTACAATGCCATTTGCACATAAAAGAATGCAAATACACTAAAATCTCATTCAATAGAAATTAAATTTAAAAATAAAATATAGAGAATATGTTTTGAACAAGAGACAAAGGTTAAAAAACAGTAAACAAGTGGATGTCAAAGGTTAAAAACAGTAAACAAGTGGATGTTTTATTTTAATTAACTTTTAATAATGGAAAGCATAATCACAGAAAAGAATTTATACAAGGGATAACAGTCACATAGTTAGGTCTCTTGCATCCATATCAATCTATTTTTTTGTCAACCAAAAGTGGAGAGTGGAATATTGTAAAAAACTCTGACACTCGGAAGAATAAAATGAATGAGTACATAGATAAAGGGATTATATTTTATGCACGTGCTGCTTAATAAACAAGCTAAAATAACATTTCAACAGTTATTATATTCTTCAGTCAGTATTAATAAACAAGCAAAAATAACATTTCAACAGTTACTACATTGATGTCACAAGCGACAAATAATCCCTAGGTTTATAAGAAAACATCACAGAGAAGCCAATGCCCGAGGCCCCGAGTTCAGCTAGCAATGTCACCACCAATCGACAACTCAAGATAAACCATTAAAAGCGATAAGAAACCCATTAATACTTACATGAAAGCTTTCACATTATGCGCCAATGACCTTTTGGAAGAATGAAAAGAGAATTCAAATTTCGCGTAAATAAAGAGCTACCTGGTTAAATTTCAATAATCCTGGGGAGACCGTGGAAAATCCAAAGAACCTTTATTTCTCTACCACTGATATAGAAGACTACGAGAAAAAGTAAATTGGGTTTCAAAGAGCCAGACTACACAGCCAAAAACTAATTGAAGCAAAAGGGGGGGAAAAAATAAATAGGAATGATATTTTACCGTAACCACAATGAGTCAGAAAGCGGAGAACTGCAAACTCGAAAGCAGCGATAGCCCGCAGAGACAATTGTACAAGAACTTCAGTGACGAGCGGATCAGCGGTAACGAGATAAAGATGGGCAGCGCTTTGTTATCGGAGGAATGAGGGGAGGTTGATGGGAGAAAATGAGAGAGGCAAGAAAGAGCGTATGGCTTGGCTAATTTTCCCACTTTTTCTCACGTATTATAATCATTTTTCTTTCGGTCAAATTTAATATAATAAAAACACAACAAAAATGTTTCCATCTTTTTTTAAAATTTTATAAAGAATAAAAGAAATCAACCAGATTTCATAAATTCCATTAAAATCCTATGTGATTTGAAAATTTAATGGAATCTTCCTAGTTTTTTAACATTCACTCTCGACCACCTATTTGCTCTATTCAGTTTTTTCTATTTTCCAAAGCTTGTTTTCTTAAATTCTATTTTCTCTAAACTCATTTTCAACCCTTCATTTTTATCTTAATAACCATATTTCACTCATTTTCATAAACTTTAGGGTGTTAGGTTTCATTTTTATTTTAATTTTTTTGTTGTTGGTTTTGTAAAAAATAAAATAGATGCTAAAAATGTGTTTAGTTGAAACTTGTTTTCATTTCTTGTTTTTAAAAATAAAAAACGATAACAATTTTACGAAAATGTAAAAATCAGGCTTTCGTGTATTTTAAAATAGTTTTTTTCACAAAAACAAATTATATCTCTATATCAACTTCAGTGTCTTCTATTAAGAAGAAATCATAGGTATACCCTTTTCCTGTTTGCATATCTGTTGGTTGTGTTTGTTTTGGTATTTGTTGCTTAATTTACTTTTAAGTTAGGGTTAATTACCAAAAAAATACTTAAGCTTTCGTCAATTTTACAATTATACTCCAAACTTTAAAAAGTTGCAATAAAATGTCCAAATTTTTAATTTTTTTTTAATTTTAGCTCAAACTTCAAAAAGTGACAATAAAATATTTAAACTTGTAATTTTTTCAATTCTAGCTCGATGTTATCTGTTATTTTCCCGATGCTGTCAGCCATTTGTATTATGTTTATTCTTCTAACACTCCAAACTGCTCTTGCATTACAGCATACTGTATTAGTAAAGTCGTCGAGACTGCGTAATCTGATCTAAGTCATTTTTAAACTTAACATAAACACTAACGTTGGGCTAGAACAAGCCATATAAAGCTTTAGAGAGTTTACAAACATGGTTGGCTGCATCATGAATTTTAAACTAAAGGGTTGATCAACATAAACTTCTTTTTGAATAAAAACATTTAAAAAAGAATTTTTAATATCCATTTAAAATTTATGTAAGATGAAAATCCAGGCCATAATCTAATAGCTTATAATCTAGTTATCAGTGTAAATGTCTATTCAAAATCTTTACCCTTCTATTTTAGCTATCATTGTATATATTTCCTTAAAATCATTAACTTTCTTTTAAGTATATCATTTAGCCACCAATCTAACTTTTTGTCACAATGGTACCTGATTCATCTAATTTGTTTCTAAACATCCATTTGGTGCTAATTATTTGGTGGTCTTTAGGTCTAAGTACTAAATTTTGTACCTTATTTCTCTCAAATTACTTCAACTCTTCATTGACAACAAGAACTTAACTTTTATTGACTAAAGAATTCTTTTATATTCATAGGCTTAATTTGATAAATAAAAGCAAGATAAAATATATACTCTTTATTGAACATCATCTACAACTTGATTTAGAGGAATTTTTTTTTTGGAATTTTCAGTCTCTTTAAAACTCCTCATCTTTCCTGTCTCCTTCACTTGGTCTAACAATGTGATCATTTAACTTATATGTGATACTTGGTGATGAATCTTATTCTCTTCAAGGGATAGTTTTTCTAATTCCTTGGATAAATGTACATCATCAGCTTTAAGACTTATTTTGGATACAAAAGGATTAAATTCAATAAAAGCGATGTGAATAGAAACTTTAATTAAGGAATAACTAAGAAAATTTCCTTTTTCCTAAGTTATCTTTAGTGTTCAAAATGTAGCACTTATATTAAAAAACTTTTAAGTAACTAATATTTTGCTTATTTCCATGCCAAAGCTCGTAAGGTGTTTGATTCAAAATTAGTATTGCATAAACTCTATTAGATATGTGACATGTAGTAAGTATTTCTCCTGCCACAAAATAATTAGAAAGATCATATTCATTTATTATAGTTGTAGCAGCTCAGATCACTCGCTCATAAATATTGTTCGTTTTGGGCCTTGACCCAGCCAAGCCCTCACGATTTTACTTTTACCGAGAACTTCTCAAGAGGTCACTCATGCTGGTACTACTCTTATCCTAGCACATTTAACTTTGGAGTTCTGATAGGATCCAGTGCGTTACGACATGAGTAGTATCAGGATGGGTGACCTCTTAAGAAGTTCTCGGGAAAAGCAAAATTATGAGGGCTTGACTAGGCCAAGACCTAAAGCGGACAATATTTGTAAGCTAGTGATTTGGGTTGCTACAAGTGGTATCAGAGTCGGTACCCAAATTGTTGTACCAGCTAGGCTGGGCCCTAAGGGGGGTGGAGAGTTTGAGATCCTACATCGATTGGAGAGGGGAACAAAATACGCTTTATAAGGGTATAGATATCTCTCCCTTACAGATACGTTTTCCATGCCCTAGCGTACTGCATCCCATCATAACTCCAAAGTTAAATGTGCTAGGGCAAGACTAGCACCAGGATGGGTGATCTCTTGGGAAGTTCTTAGGAAAACAAAACCGTGAGGGCATGGCTAAGCGGACAATATTTATGAGTGGGTGATTTGGGCTATTATAAGTGATATCAGAGTCGATACCCGAATTGTTGTACCAGCTAAGCTGGACCCCAAAGAGGGCTGGACCCTAAGGGATGGAGAGATGCCCTAATGCACCGGATCCCATCAGAATTCCAAAGTTAAATGTGTTAGGACAAGAGTACTACCAGGATGGGTGACCTCCTGGAAAGTTTTCGGGGAAAGCAAAATCATGAGGGCTTGGTTGGGCCAAGGTCCAAAATAGACAATATCTATGAGCGGGTGATTTGGGTTATTACAATAGTCCTATCAATGTCTTTTAATTTCCTATTGTCCTCTCAACAACTCCATTTTGTTAAAGGGTCCTTAAGGTAGAGAAATTGTGAAAGACACCATTATCTTCATAAAAGGCTTTAAGCCTTTCATTCTCAAACTCCTATCATAATTACTCCTAGTTGATGCAATAGAGAGTTCCTTTTCATTTTCAACACTCTTTACAAATTTGGCAAATTCCCTAAAGCATTTATCTGTTGTGGTCAAGAATAAAACCTACAAAAACCTAATAAAATCATCTATTATGGAAAAAGTATAAAATTTACCACCTAGACTAGTAACTCTAGTTGGAACAAACAAATCCATATGAAATAATTGCAAAAGTCTAGTGGAAGTTACTAACTTTTTCTTTTCTCTTAAATGAGTTATTAGATTATTTTCCCCATTTGATATGTTTTATAAATCTTTTCTTTCTCAAAATTTGGTCTATGCAAGTTGGTTGACATGTTGCTTGAACTTAAGGTTGGAGATAAGGCTTATGTTTGCATGTCTAAGTTTCCTATGCCAAATTTATACATCTTCACTAACAAACAATAAACACTTCATATTTTGGTCAAAGAAATTGTCAAATCAATTATATATGTGTATATTTATTCCATTCTCTCTTAACCAAAAATGTAATGCTATTTTCAACTAATATTGATACAATGCATGATCTTCCCTTAAATATAATTTGTAGTCCTTGTCACATAGATAACTCACACTTATAAGGTATGATTCAATCCGTCAACTAAATGCACATTATTAATAGTGTGTTCTCCCTTATTCATTTTACTAATATCAATTATCTTACAATTAGCATCCAAATGTGACATAAATCCTCTATATTTGTCTCTAATAGTTATAAATTAGGATGCATCACCGGTCATGTGAATTGAGCATCCATTATCCACATACGATTTGCTCTTTTATTTATAGACCCATAAAATAAGGCAATTAAAGTGTTTTAATACCCAAATGAACTTGATTCCTTAATTGTTAGTCTGTGCTTTCTCTTCTACCAACTTCCTTAAAGTTTTACTTATCAAGCTTTGTTTTATAAAACACAATTTGTCAATATACCTATATTTACCCAAAAAAATGAGATACCATGTTATATAAATAATATTGATTGGTGCCATGATTATTAAAATTATTATTTTAATAAACAAATGCACTCCTTAGTCTTGTATGTACATATGAGTAGTGGGGATCCCTCTTTTAGATATTAAAGGAGTTTAATGTTCTTTTTAGGTGGTGAAAAGGCATAAGATAATTGTATATTATGTGGGATATTTCTTTTACTGTGTTGATGTTTATAAGGAATGTAAATATGTGTCATCACATGATACTATTATAAGTTCTATTATGAGTAGAAGCTTGATGCTTACTTCTAAATTGATGTTGAGTCCTAAAAGAGTGTGAGTGAGATTGCATGCTATCATATATCATATATTATTGTTACAGTTGATTCCTAAAAGGGATATTTCTTTTTATAGATAACTGAATGCTTCTTGTTGGGAGCGAGTGGTACATAATAAGTAAATTACTTGGGTCAACTGTAACGAGGTAACATTCCATACTCTAACACTTACAATCCTAGGTGGACAAACCACCTAATTTTTTTATGGAGTACTAACAATGTCGGTGCCTAAGTGAGAGCACAAGGACTTCCCAGATTTCAACAAGAATGACTTGAATCTTTGGTGAACAAAATGGAAAAGTTAATAGATGTACTGGGTTCAAAGTTCTCAAGCCAAAAGAAAGGTCAAAGAAGACAAGAAGAGAGTCAGAAGAGCATAGAGGCAAAGTTTGACTAGATTGCTAAAAACCATGTTTCATCCAACCATAACTTCGAGGTGCAGGCAAGTCAACTTGTTAATGGTTTTTCTTCTAAAAATGCAAGAAGCTTACCACAACACTAGGGCTAATCCAAAAGAGCAACTCAAGGCGATCACATTTAAGAGGGTCAAGTAATTGGAGGAGCCAAATGTTCAAAAAGATAGCCAACAAAAGGAAACTGTATAAGAGAAAGAAGAAGAAAAGCCATATGTACCACCATCCCTTATAAGCCTAAGATTCCATATCCACAAAGGGTGAGACAACATCAAATCGACACTCTATTCTCCAAATTTTTAGAGAAGTTGAAGAAACTTCATATTAATTTGTCGTTGGGGTAGGCATTGGAGTGTACGCCCAAGTATGCAAAGTTTCTCAAGGACATATTGACACACAAATGCACTTGGGAGGATAATCAGATAGTGACCTTGACAGAGAATTATAGTTCGATTATCACAAGCACAATGCCTTCAAAACTACAAGATCCAAGAAGTTTTACTATTCTATGTGTTGTTGGTGATTTTGAATTTTCTAAATGCTTATATGATTTAGGTGTGAGTATTAACTTGATGTCTGTGTCTATTTTTAGGAAATTGGGGCTAAGAGATGTCAAGCCAACATCTATGCTTATCTAACTTGTAGATCAATCCATCAAAAGACTATTTGGAGTAGTAGAAGACGTTCTAGTAAAAGTAGATAAATTTTGTAATTCCTATTGATTTTGTTGTGTTGGATTTTAAAGAAGATTGGAATTGTTCATTGATTTTAGGTAGGCCTTTTATGAATACTGGTAGGACATTAGTTGATGTGTATAAAGGAAAATTAGTTTTGAGAATTGATGATGAGTAGGTTGAATTCAATATGACTAAATATTTGAAAAAAACTACTAGATGGAAGTGTTTGTATGAAGATTAATGTTGTGGACGATTGTATGAAGGAGGTTGAAAAGGAAAAGTGAAAAGGAAGTTGAGAGAGTTGCTGAAGTGCATAAGAATGAGAGTATGGGTGAAGAGAAATTGTGTAAGGAGGGTGAGCAAGAGAAGTTAGATAGATGCACCCACACCACCGTCCATTGTAAAGCCTCGTACTTTAGAACTAAAACCCTTACCTTCTCACCTGAGATACATATTTTTAAGCAAGGACTGTAAGTGATCTAGAAGGGGGGTTGAATAGATCTTAAAATTCTTTGAAAATTTTTACAAGAAAATCAGAAGTTAAAACACAAAAAAATAATTTTGATAAACTTAATTGAAAAAGTGTAGGGAAGAAGATCAAACACTATTTTTATAGAGGTTCAGTGCTAAGACCTACGTCCTCTACCTAAGCTCTCACTTAGGATTTTGCCAATCACTTTATTGCACACTTTGTAGTTGAGTGTGAACTTTTTACAACACCACTTGAATTCCGGCTCAAGTAACCTTTTAC
>JANJEY010000005.1:51862327-51888486 GCA_024703695.1 Erythroxylum cataractarum
ATAATAAAGGTACCATCATAGTTTGCCACACTCCATTTTTCCATTCATATTAGTGAGATATTAGGTATTCGTGATTGTATTAAAATTGTGTCGCACATGACATATGTATCTGATACTTTTGGGTATCGAAAGCCTTACGGGATAGAATGATGGACTTTCATTATCTTTGGATCAAATGTTTTGGTTTTAAAACTTAGTCGACTAATACAGTAGTATGGCTTAACCGAGTTTTCAAATTGTTTTTAAACTAGAGTCAACTGCAATTAATGCTTGTCCAAATGGGAGATTGTTATAGGGACAATTTTGTCTTTGTCTTATAGAATTGGACAACATTAATTGCATTTTTAGTTTTTAAATAAACTATCGGTTAAGTTGTACAATTTGATCCAGGTAAAGATAACAAAGTAACCCAATAAATGATCAAGATTAATGGGTCAAAATTCAGGTGAAAAATGAGTCCCAATTAGTGTGGACCGGGTCCATATCGGCCTTGTGATGGAGAAGCCCGATATAGAAGCTATATAAAGGTTAAGATCTCCTGCAGTTGCTCATATCAATTGAAAGCATAAGGAATCCCTGACCCGTTAGAGGAGCTTTTGTATTGAAAAAACTGTATAAAGACCTAACCTGTAAGTCGGGGAGCACTTTCCACTAAAGGTCCCGGAAGATTCGGAGGCGTTTAGAACTTGAAATCGGCATCGAAATCAGAGATGGAACCGAAATTCAGATATTTTGCATTACCTTCGTTTTTAATCTTTTCATGTAGATTCGGGATATGTAATAAAGTTTATACTATCTATTACATTCAATTCCCAATATCACAGGGAGAAAAGAAATTGGTTGAAGAACAATGTCAAAGCCACTCAATTCTGACGTGTACAATCACAATTACTAACGCTTGGATACACGTTAACAAGTAATGGATCATTCCAATTCATTCTTTACAAATCTATATGAAAGAAATGATAGTTACTGTCCTCAAAACCTTTGAATCTAGTGAAGACAATCATCACACAAATTATTTACTGTGGAAATTTCACAAAATCATGCCATCTCACAAGCTCTTCCTTTAGGGATGCAGTAAACTCAAATGTTTTGCACTTAAAAGGGACCTTCAGCTGTGAAATTTTTACTCAATTCCTACATTTTTCTTGCCTAGCTCGTAAAATATCAGGTCATCACGCTGTCATATGAGATCAACAACCAGCAGCTTTCAGAAAGTGATCATACGGACTTGATGCTGGTAGCCTTAAAAAGTTAGGATGATGTTGAAACTCAGTTGCACACTGCCTTGGAACAGAGACAGCTGGTGGTCTTTGTGAATTCCCATCACTCTTCTGGTCGAGGGAAGGATTGCCAACCTGCATTTCACTGTGGTTAGGTAAAGGCGTTTGATACAATAAAGAGGACTTCAAGCCCTTGTTTAAGATAACCGATCCCCTATGCAATAAATGCATTCAAAATAAAACGTAAATGGACAAGTAGAGAAATTCTTCTGGATGACACTGCTAGAACCCAGATGAACATTGAGAATCAGAAATCACCTTCTGAACCTCATCACTGTGATTCTGCAAAGAGAAGTTAACCAAACTCTCTTGTTTCATTTGGGAACTCATTACATGAGACATCTTCTGCTGCTTTCCCACCCGAAGTGTCTCACACTGAAGAGCCATTTCCTTGTAAGGCACATTTGGAGCAGTCACAGACATTCTTCCAACTTGAACCGTGTCTATTACCTACCCCGCAAAGAATGCTGTTACTGTTATGTTTTTTCAAGCTTTTTGCATCCTGTTAGATAATTGGAACTTGATAGCTCAAAATATTAAAAATTTTTCCAAACTCAGGCATGTGATATGTCACCAAGGCGTTAAGATAAACAGCAACTAGCAACATGGATTGATAAGGTAACATACTGATTCTATAAGCTGATTGACGCTAAGAAGGTCAGAGCTCTGGGAAACCAACTCCATTTGTGGGTTGGTTTGGCTTTCAGATGAATCTTGAAAAGTTTCATCAATTGCGAATCCCATAGCTCCCTGCATAACCACCAGAATCATAATTTATGCAACTCGAGCAAAAATGATTTTAGAAAGGCAGAAAGAATGTTATGTGATTACCGCTGTATGAGACTCATCTTTCCAATTAACCTTATTTCTTTTGATCGGTTTATCTGTAAGCAACTGTGCTTCAAATCCACATCCATCTTCTGGTGAGAATTCGGCAAGGAGTTGGTCCCTCAAATTTGATGCTTTAGACTGCAGAGAAGATTTCACCATTTTAACGTTACTACATCATCATACGTAAGGCATGACCATTCAAACTAAATTCATTATTGCCAAAGAACATTTAAGACAGAATCTTACATCTGTCAAATTGTCCAAGCTCTTCAAAATTTCTGCTGCAAGGAACTCATTGCTTTGGTCTCCACTGATGTCTATCTGAGACAGAGATTTCAAAGCATCATTATCATCTGCCTTAGATCCATATGCTTCTGTGGAAAAACCGGAAGTATCAACTGCCTGCAACTTGCAATCTTCAACCAATTGTAAAAATGGATCAACCTGATCCAAACATAAAATTTTATTAGCACCAAGTATAAGGGGGGTCAGATGCAGCCAAAAGAAATTTCAATACTCTTAAGAGATGTTTTAATAGGTGAAGAACAGTGCACACAAAGTTAATAGCATTAATCAATGTACCGCTTTCTCCGTGAGCATATCTTTGTCACAATAAACAAGTGAAACAATATTAAATGCTTTTGATGAAAAGAGAATCATTGAAGTTGCCAAGGTAAACAACGATCTACGTCTTGCTGGCGGGAGAGGTCCTGCACAAACAGCAGTCACATGTTTGAATGTGAGAAGTAGCATCCCACTATGCAAGAGCTACAAGCTGATTCCATCCAATCACATGATCTTTGAAAATGAAATTACAAGAATAGACCAAATAGAACATGAGAAGTTCTCTGTCCAGTTCATCAAACTGGTATAAGGCCTGACGTCGCTTTTAAGACCACCTTCCAACATATCATCTGTCCAACCAGACTAGAGATTTGGTATTAAAATTACAAAGTTGTAGTAGATTAATAATTCACCTCCTTTATTAAGAGCCATGTTCCTCAGGGAAAAAGCAAGCTGAAAACTTTGGGTTAAAGCTTCATGACTGGAATTCTGCAAGGAAAAGTTGAAGATGAAATGAAAGAAAAATACTCCTTAATAATGGAGGAGCAAAGATATAGCCAATTCAAGTACTGCAAAATCATTAAGACCAGTGGCGTCTAGGCTTATCAAAGAATAAAGTTGGGGAGAAACTTGTTATTGCATAAAGTGGACAGCACTTAATTTATAGTAGCCAGCTAAGTTAAGAGCTATAATACAGCAAACTACTGCTATGATAACTCATCATTAGCAGTAGATGCAGACCAAAGGAACATATTTCTAAAAGAATCTTCAGCAAATGAAAAATTATTGCGATAGGAACAAGCCCATTCTCACAATCTTCAAGTGCATGTCAGAATAATTACAAATGATAAAACAATTATAGCCATCAAATTAAAACAACAATATGTTGAAGATTAGCTGCTACTACCTCCAACCAACGGTAATCCAATAATTACCTTTCCTCGAGAAAACAGAAGGACTAGACTAAATGTATGAGCAATGGCTTCATAGTTTCGAGGCAAATTTCCAGGTGAGATGGATTGTACCCAAATTGATGAAAGCAAGACACTAATCTGGCGGCTACTCAACCGTAGAGAACCAACCTCCTGATTGAAAACATAGAGAAATGGTGAGTAACTAAACTATATGACCAAACATGGTGAACTAATAATTGACTGCACCAAGACCAACTGACTAAAAATGTACAATTCTACATTGATGAAGTAAAGCTGCACATCAATGACTTGGAATGTTGAATCCTACACTGCTAGTGGAAGCCATTTATGAAAACGTGGATAAATTAATAATTGACAACACAGAGACCAAACGACTTTAAACCGGATCCTAAGTTAGCTATGCAAGCCAATTGTAGCAACTCAAGCTATATATATATATACACCACATAAGACTAATGCAGAAACTTGGATAAATTAATCTTTGACAATACCAGAACCAAATCTTTTGACAATCAATTGTATATTTGCTCACTTGTGGCTTCCAACATATATTTAAGCGAATAGGGCAGTAAGCAGAATTTGCTGTCCCTGTCTTACATCATGGCATAAACCTGACCTACTTTCAATTTCACCAAGATGTGACTACAATTCAAGTAGAGTGCATAAACTCTAAAAGCCTTAATTTAATTATAAGGAAAAACAGTATATACACACCTCTGCATTTACATACTTCACTTTATACTTCTTTTTTCATAAGACAGAAATAAACCTGATATTGGTATTGAAGAAAGAAGACAAAGTAATTCTTCCTTAATTTTTTTGTGAATAGTACAAAGAACATATAGGACAATGTAGCCCTAATCACCTCCTTAAATCAAGAAGAATCTATTTATTCTCGAAGTAATAAAATCTCATTAATTTAGCTACTAATTAATAGAATATCAACTAATTATCTATAAAGAATAAGCTAATTATCTCTAGAGATAATTAGATGATTATTTCTATAATACCAACACGTATCATAATTTCTTTCTATTTCAAAGTATGAATACTCAAGTTAAAGCTCAATAAGAGTTTGTGTAGGGTAAAAAATTCAAACAAGTCAAACCCAAGCCTTAATTTAAAGGCTTGCTCGTCGAGGTCAAACTTCCAAAAAAAATTCTTAGAATGGCAACTATCAACTTGTTTGAAAGGCTTGGTTGAAAACTTCCAAAAAAAATTTCTTGGAATGGTATCTATCAACTTGTTTGAAACCCCACTCACCATAATACGTCGAGTGGAAAGTCATGGGTGGTTTCAATCTCAGGCTTGGATGATAAAAATATATTTTACTACTAATGCACTTAAATTTTTTATATTAATGACAAAACGACAATTTATGTTCAAAAAATTTGCAAAGATTGTGATTAAAATCACTTGAGTAAAGCAACGATTAGAGTACATCACAAAGCTAAGGGAAGATCAAGGTCAAATTCATTAAGGATACTTCAATATCAAAATTAAAAATCTTAGTAAATCCTTGTATTGTTTCTTTATTTCATCCACACACAAAAAAGGGGTAAGCATAAGAATTTTTGTTTTATCGATATTTTTTCTTTATTTCATCCACAAAAAATAAGGGGTTCAAGCATAAGACTTTTTGTTTTATCGAATTCTAACTTTTTAGTGGAGAAGATGTATTTACTAGAGCTTGAAAGGACCAAGAAGTTGTCTTTTATAAAGTTGAGTTGAAATGATTAAACTTCAATGAGTTTTGAGATTCTCTGACGACCAAATGCAAATCAATTGACCTAGCAATCACTTTTATTTTAGACAATAAGCAACTATGGTCAACTGAGCATGGGTCAACCCATTGAGTTACAAGTTTGTTTTTTTCCCAATAGCTATGGTTGGTCAACTGAACATGGGTTGATTGAGCCAAGTGTTTTAATTATAGAGTGAGAACAGGGGACAGTCAACCAAGGAGAGATTGGCTGACTGAAATACATTTATAACACACACTAACAGCTAGTTTTTAGTGAATTTAATGCATGGAGTTTGTGTCTAATGATCATTTATACCATTTAAAATTAGACTTCAGTAGCCAATTTTTTTGGTTGAAAATAAGTAAACAAGTATTTGAATGTGAGTTATTGCAAAACCGTCTAAAAGCAAAGTTTTGGGACTGAGTAGGTAGGGATACGCTTACAAGGATTGGCTAAAGAGCAATTCTATACACTGATCAGCAAGCTGGCTTGAATATGTCGGGAAAGTGTTGTCAATGATATAATTGATTATCTTGTATCCGAAATTCCTAGGATACTACTGCTGTAGTATCTAACTATAAATATTCTTTAGAACTGAATTTTGTCCTGAAACTAGATCCTACAAGTGATCCTAGTACATCCTATAAATAAGGATCTTCTACATATTATTTCAGAAGTTAATAAGAAGTTATTCAGCCATCTTAATTTACTTGTATCAACACAGAGGATATAGACCAACTTGAATAGGTACTAGAAGTACCTAAACATAATTTAACTACCATGTGATGCTTAGGAAGTAAAAGGAAATTATATTTAATAAGTTGGAAAATCAGAAAGGTGATAAAATTGCCAGCACTTACTGATTCTTTATTTGTATTGCTAGTGCTTTTTTCGTCTGTTGTTGAGGATAGCATAGGATTGTTGGAACTGTACACTCGACTGTAAGAAGACTTCAATTTATTAAGCATCCCGTTACTGTTTTTTTCATTATCAAGAACAATATTCTCTTTGTTCTCTTGATAGGCATTTTCTCCTGTGGAAGATTTGTCCTTTGTTAGCTTCTCGAACAGAGCAGCAGATGAGGAGAAGACAGACACAGTTCTTGAAAGAGTCCGCAAGTGATCCGCTCCTTTCTTTGAATGAGGACTAATGGAGGATGGACGAGGAAAAACTGATGATGGAACAAGAACAATTGAAAAGATGCGGTGAGCTCCAATTCTGGTTTCATGATCAGGATGGACCATTGCTGGGAGTAAATGATGAAATAAAGCCTCTGGAAATGTCTGTAAACAAGAGACATATGTTAGAACAAGTTGCCATAATGGGAAAAAAGCCCAAACTCAAGTAATAATGATAAGAAGAAAAAGGGAAGAATGAGAAAAGAACAAAAACAGAATTCCTCTTTGCCTTGTTAAGGTAAGACAAGTTTGGTATTGAAGCTATAATTTGAGCGGTACGATAAACGGCAGAAATTGTAGTTCTTGCGATAACGGTAACATTTGAGATGTTCTCCAACATAACAGCCATAACATCCAGAACTGAGCACGCATCTCCAACCTGTTTAAATGAATTAACTTGGTGTATCTCAATGAAGCAATTCAATAGTTACAATAAGAAACATCATAATAATCAGTAAAAAAGGAGTGCAATAAAGAATTTCTGAAGTTAATTTTGAGTTGAGAGACAGCAGATTCACGCCACCTTAATACATAATTCAACAAGGAACTTATCAACTGATTCCCTGAAGTTTTTGTTCCACTCTTTTATATCGGACCCCAAGTTTTTGTCATCAAGTGAGCAGTGCATGCTTTTCCTTAAGTGCCTCATCACATCACTCACAGCACCAATTATTGCTACAGACGGTTCAGTCTTTGCAAGTTGAGCAAGAGATGTAGTAACCTCAACAACGTCAAGATGCATCTGAGGCTGTTTGAGGACATTTTTGTGATCAAGATGCTTAATCAATATGGACAGAAGAAGGTGCATGTTTTGCCCTTACAATGTAAAAGGAGTAAACGAAAACATAAAACAATCAGTCTAAAATTATAATGGCAGTTAAAATTTCCAAGAGGAAATACACAAATGAAATATAGGCAGAACTAACAATAGTAACTAATTTCACAGTTACCAGAGTTATCCATTAAGAACTGCATATCCTTTAAAACTGGGAAAGCAAGACCATGCTCCAGAGACCACAAATTTCCATTATCAAAGTAACGGAACAAAGATTCAAGAACACGTCGGACAGTTGAGACTTCCTTCCCTAGCTTGGCCATGTTATTTAAACAAACCCGGGACCAAAACCAGGGATTCTGGGCATCTTCCCTGAGAAAAATAGATAATGGAAGTATTCAAGTTAATGAATACAGAATAAATCTAGTATCATACCTAACTAAAATCTATTTGCTTAGGAAACTTTGTGTCAAGAGAATACGCTGTGACATTTATTTCGCCTTTTTCATTGAAAATTGTCTCCCAAGAAGGAACCTTGGAAAATGCATCTGCAGAAGGGGGCATGTGGCCCTCAGTTTTGAGCACTTCTTGCACCCAACGACATTGAGAACCTTGCTTCTCAGTGCCTAGATTATCCAAATTTTTGTCTTTACCTCCATAGTTTTCCAAAACAACTGAAACAACCTGATGATGAAACCAATAGTTTACAAGTTTGGAAACCAAATCAGTAAAAGTAAACAAAACATGCAAACAAACATTTCTATTACAATGCTTGCAGGACGAACTGCCAATAGGAATTTCATTAAGAATGAAATACATTTATCTTCCCAAAGAAGAATACTATTGACAGCATTCTGTATAAAAATATCACCATCCTTTGTGCAAGATTATGTTTCAGACAATATTCATAAAACAATACGTCTCCTTAACTATCATGCTTCTCACTTCCTAATAATGATTAAAACATTATCAGTGTCTTAAGAAAATTGTCATTTAACTTGTTTTCCTATGTGATCAAGAAGCAACCAACTAGAATATGTTTGCATGCAAGATTTGTTCAACAAATAAGGAGGCCAAGTTAGCAAAAGCAGTTATGGCAATGTAGGCATTTGTTATAAACATATAAACGACATTTGCAATGAGAAGTCATGAATTGTTGAATTTCCTCACATTATCAAATTCCACTGAAATATGAGAGTGTTGACCCATGAACCAAACCTACACAGAGAAAAAGAAAAAGACAAAATCCAGTTAGCATTTAACAGTTTTCACAACCCTTAATAATTAAATGCTTTAAAAAAAGGCCGAAGATATCCAACTGATAAACTAGAAGACAGGTTATATTTATTATCACTATTATAAGCTCACTGGGTGAATGAAAACTGATTGAATCTTCAATTGAAGTTGCACAAACATAATAGACAGAAAATTGCAACCCGTATATGACTCCAGATAATGCAAGATATCCATACAAACAAACTACAGAATAGTATTTATAGATCAAACATATTGTAATTGAAACAAACTTTAACTTGGGAGAAAAATTACAAAGTGGCTTCTAAACTTTGATAAATTAGTCATACCTTCGACATTTTCATTTTTTATGAGGTTTACAACCCACCAGAAATTTAAAATTCCACTATGCTCCTTATATAGAAGCATGCAAGTGCTTCATTGTTTACAAATCCTTGCATTCCTAAACGTCAACATGGTCAATAATACAACAGCAAACAACTGAAATTGCAGATGCTTTTCATGCATTCTTTTTCTCCCAACACCCTACCTTCCTCCAGTTTCCCTCTAGTCGGGAAATTTTGAACTTTCCTTTTTCAGCAATGCACGTTATCCAAGTTTTTACAGAGCTACAGTGTGCATGTAAAATTGTCAGTAATCAAAAATCATTTTTAAGATTGAATGAGGAAAGCACGTGGAAAGAATGAGATTTACTTTGACTTCTAGAATACAAATAGTATAAAAATTGGAAGTTGTCATTAATAACCGAACCTCTGTCAAGATCACCAAATAACTTATTTATGAGGAGATCCAATAACTAAAGTTCATAAAAATATTATGTTCGTGACTTGATAGATGAAAAATGAGAACTTCAACTTATAATAGTACATATGAAAACATGATTTACTAGTCACCCAAAATTAATAAACGTTAAAAGCAACAGGAAGCCACAATTTTTGAAGAGACAAAGAAGAAAATACCATTGAAGAAAGGGCTTGCAGCCCAGCAGAACATAAGCTTCTTGACCTTTCATTTTCTCCCTCTTCCTGAGCAAATTGGCATAGTTTTGGTATAAAGCCTTCAAAGTTAAACATGTAAGTTCCATCCTTCTGCAAAATTAGGCTGAATGGTGTATAGTTTGAAATCTCAGGTTTTCTTAATAATAGACAAATACTGGAGCTGGAAATTGTGGAACTTACAATTGACACCAACCTGATTATTGACAAAGTAAAACAGAGTCTCACACCCTATAACTTGAATATCATTCTGTCGTGTTTGGTCTAATAGAGTTTGAATAATGCTCAGTAAGCTACTAGCAAACAGAGGGCTGCAGAATGTTCCAAAAACAGAAAATTATGACTGTGATGTTAATTGTACAGAGATTGTCAAATCACAGATAGAATTGCAGTGGGAAAGAAGAAAAATATAGAGAAAGACAAGCTATATGTTACATTGCAAGCTGTTGCTGTTAATACCTGCTTGAACCAGGTTCAGTTAAAGTGGTTTCACTTAAACTAGTGTACAGGAAGTACACAAATAGCAAGCATAGAGACAGGGCACAAGGAGTCCACTTGATCATTTATTTGAATTTTAAATTTTTTTCTATTTATGTGATTAAGATCTTTAGGAATCTGAATTTTGAACTTGTGGGATAATTATCGTAGATAAGTTTATCTTCTAGTAGATAAGATAAGTTATACTATAGATAGAATAAGTTAGTATATACGAAAAATCCACTAGTTTAGTAGTATTAGAATACAGTATACTCATGTATAAATTACATATAATCAGAGAAATAAAGTTTTCCTTCTGATATTTTCTATACCCTCTTGTTTCATGGTATCAGAGCTACCAATTCTAGTAGCCTTATTTTTCCAGCCACATCATGGCTGGAGTTCAACCAACCTTCGGTTCCTTTGATGAATCCCAAATCTCATCCCAAACACCTAGTTATGTAATACCTTCAGCCTTCGTTGCAAATCACGCAGCATAGATTAAATGGAATGAATTTCTGAGAATGGTCCCAATCAGTCATGCTCGTAATCAAAGGAAGAGGCAAGGCTGGATATCTAACAGGGCCAATTCCTCAACCACACGAAACAGCAGTCACTTACAGTGCTTGGGAAGTTGAGAATTTTATTGTCATGACTTGGCTTATGAATTCGATGGAGCCAAAAATAAGAAGAACCTAACTACTAGTTTCTCTGTCGTAATTGATGGAAAAGAAATAAAGGGAAACGCACCTGATTGAGACCTGAAATCTGTAGGAGCCATGAATGGAAAAATCTCTGAGAAAATTTTCCGATGATTGTCCAGGCTAATTTTCTGGTGATCTGACGGTGAGCGGAGAGAAAACTCAAGGAAATCAACTCACTGGTGACTGCTGAGGTAGATGGCGTTGGTAGTGACAAGTCATGCTCGTTGGAGAGAGATTGGTAAGAGGGCAACTTTGGTGGGCCAAGGCTAGCAGTTCGTTATGTTTATCAAAGGAGAAAGAATAGGGGTTTCCCGAGAGCTGGATCCATTATGGGAGACTAGAAGGAATCTGCTACTGGAAGAATAAAGGCAGCAGGTGTGATGATTTACGCAGGGGAATGTCTGCTGGGTTATTACGTGTGATAGGCCAACGTGGCAAGTTTGTTACAAAAGTTGTTTCCTGTTTGTTAACCAACAGTAGTATATAAACCAGAGGCAGTAGTGAGGAAAAGGTAGAGAATTATATGTATTATTGACTGAGAGTAAGGTAGGCTCTTGAAAACCTATTGGAGACATTTACATTTCAATACAAAAGCATTCTCTACTCGTTGCTACTCGTTTGTTCACATTTCCAGAACACTTGATTCTATCAAACTTCTTGTCAACTTTTGGCAACCTTTTCCGGTGGCAAATCAGTCGTGGGCTATGGGAATCATCTGAATAGGTGAGTGGTGATGGTGAAACGAGACGTGCCGGAGAGGAAGATAGGAAAAACAATCACCAAGGTGACGAGCGGCAAATGACGGCGCGTGGAGCAGCTACCGACGGCGCGATTCTGAAGTTCTACCGGCAAGTGAGAGAGGAACAGACCGGTGATCTCCACGAAGTCCAGACTTCATTAATCTAATTTTAGATCTTTTGATCTAACATCAGAAAAACAAAGTCTAAACTTCGTCGGAGATTGATCAGAAAGCAATCAAAAAATCCTAAAACCTAGCTCTGATACCATGTGACACTTAGAGAAATCTATCATTCATATATAGCATACGTTGAAAATACATGTATATATAGTTTATGTCTAACCCGAGAATAGGTAAACACCTTCCTATTTTATCACTATACAGCTATATACAACTCAACATTAAGGAACTCAGTTTTGAGCATCCTTCTCCAATGGAGTTAATGTGTGATAATCAAGCAGTCATTCATATTGCCTCTAATCTGGTCTTTCGTAAAGGATTAAACATATCGAAATTAACTGTCACTTTGTTCGAGAGAAGCATGAAGCAGGACTAATCAAAACTCCCTATGTGAAGTCAGAAGATTAACTTGCTGATTTATTTATCAAAGCTCGTGGGGGATCTCAGGTGAAATCTATATGTAACAAGCTTGGAGCCTATGATATGTACCCTCCAGCTTGAGGGCTAGTATTAGGAAAGTCTTAGGAATCCTAATATATTAGAATAGTCCATGATTCTAGTGATCTCCTAAATCTCCTAGGATTTCTTATCCTTATGATATTAGCTCTCTATTGCTATATAAATCAGATGAGTGTCTTGGTGAATTATCAAGCCCTCAACTCTTCCTCCAATCTGTTCAACAGTAACATTTATCAAAGTTGCACCCTATTATTAAGGAAAAAGAATAACCTAGAAAATTTGTTTTGACATCTCTCCCTTACCATCATCATCGCTACCATCATCCAATCTTAAGTTAGAATCATCTGGGTCAAATAAGGAATGTGTTGAGTATGTGATGAATGATAAATTTGACAATGATATTACTATTGATAAAAGGCAATTTGGGATGGTGTATTCAAGAAAGCTATCTAACGGTCCTAACTCAAAGACAATCCAAAATTATGCTCTTAATCATCCACCAATGAATGAGGCAAGTGAGACGTCTAAACTCATTCAATCTAAAATGTCTAGTGAAACAAAAACGTAGGACAATGATAGCAAGTTACCTATTGCTTTGAGGAAAGGAACTCGAGAGTGTACCAAATGACATTTGTATCCTTTATCACACACCGTGTCCTTTCATAGATTTTCAGCTTCCTACAAAACCTTCCTTACCAACCTAAAATCTATCCCCATACCTAAGACTTTATCCAAGGCATTATCCATAGAATAATAGAGGAAAGCCATGAAAGTTGACACGGATGCATTAAAGGAAAATAAAACTTGGGAGATAGTAGAATTGTCGAAGGGAAAAAAATCAATGTGATGTAAATGGGTATTCACCTTTAAGTATAAGGTTAATGGATCTTTAGAGAAGTAGAAGGCGAGACTAGTGCCCAAAGAGTAAACTCAGATATATGGAGTGGATTTCCTTAAGACCTTTGTCCCAGTTGCAAAGATGAACGTGATAAAGGTCAATTTATCCTTGGTTGAGTACCCAAGTATTTTAGAGTATCCTTGGTATGCTACGTATGATAGATCCATATTCACCAACTTAAGGGGGAATGTGGAAAAGGGTTGTGGTGGTCATCTACTTAGGTGTGCTTAATTAATGTTAAGAATGTATATTCCCTACTTAGAGGGATTCTAATATTTTAGGTGATAAATTTAGCAAGGTTGTTCTTTTCCTTTCTAGGTGTACAAGTTGTATATATATAACTACCTTATACATTGATCATAATAAGACGAGCCTTTTCTGCCAAACTTTTCTGCATCTTCACTGGAAACGAACCATAGTTTTCAAGTCCTATCTTCAGGGGTAGATATCAATGATGGAAGACAATATTTTTTAGTCTTTTTTGCCACTTGACCTTCCTATGTAAGTCCCAAATTCATCTTCAATCTCTAGTCCTAGGTATGTCCTACAAAATACAAAAACCTTTCTTTTGTCCATCCATGTTACTCAAGATTTTCTAAGATATTCATAGTATATTCCAAAAGAGCAACTACTCTAGACTTGAAAAATGTCCGAGAATCTAATGCAAACTCAAGAAATGAGTCCAAGGTAAGATTTGATTCTCCTTTACATACACGATCTGTTGAAACATCCATAGATGATTCCCACCTTCATATTGCCATTAGGAAAGGTACTAGAGAATGCAACAAGACATTAATATACCCATTTTCCCACTATGCATCTCTTAAACACTTGTTATCAATCTACAAAAAATTTATCGAGTCTAAATACCATTTAAATTCTCAATACTATTTTGAGGCATTGTCAAAAGGGATTGGAGGAATGCAACAAGAGAGGAAATGGAGGCATTAGAGAAGATTAGGACATGAGAGATGGTTGATAAACCAAATGGAAACGATTAGTTGTTAAAGGGTACACTCAGACTCATAGGATTGATTATCAGGAAATGCAAAGCTGAATACTTTGAGGATTTTATTGTCCTTGGCAGCTCACTTTTACTGGTAACTTCTGTAGTATGATGTGAAGAATGTCTTCCTTAATGGAGATCTAGATGAAGAAATCTACATGAGCATACCTCTAAGGTTGGTTTGGTAGATTTGCTAAAGTTATAAATGTGTTGGAATCTAAACAAAGTTAAGGTTGTCACACTCTTTGCATCAAGCACACAGTTGTAAGGAGAATGAATGCATTTCTAGTGTATGCTAATGATATTGTAATTGGAAATGATTTTACAAAATGAATTTGAGCAACAATTGATCAAGGAATTCGAGACAAAAGAGCTTGAGAAATTGAAGTACTTTCTTAGTATCGAGGTGGCATATGCCAGAAAAGGAATTTTCATATCTCAATAGAAGAACCAGTTGTTGATAGCAAGATATTAGTAGGCAGACTCATATACATTGCTTATACTCGACCTGACATAACGTACTGAATAAGCATAATTAGTCAGTTCATGCATGACTTGAGAGAGTCACATCTATAAGTTGCATATAGGGTGTTGTGTTATTTAAAAGGCAATCCAAGGAAAGATAACATGACAAGAAAAAGGCATATTGAGATTAATAGACATTTCATCAAGGAGAAGTTAGAGGAAGAGCTTGTATGCATGTCATATGTTCCATTAAGAAGCTAACTAGCTAATGTTCTAATAAAGGGGTTGAACAATTCAAATTTCCATGATATTATTTCCAGGTTGGGAATGGAAGCCATTTATTCCTCCGCTTAAGGGAGAGTATCAAGTTGTATATTAGATGTATATCATTTCAGAAAAGTCAATTTCTTGATATCCCAAACGTTGTGAGATCTTACAAGATTGTTATCTTTTCCTAAGAGTGTGGAATCCAATAAGGCTACTTTCTTTTCCTAAGAGAGTGTGGAATCTTAGGAGATTGATTCCTATTCTTAGAGATTGTTTCTTATTTATCCTCCGCTAAGGATTGTTTCTTATTTATCATTGAGTAAGAATAAAATTCTTTTTCCTTCCTATTTTGTGTGAAGATATATAAAATATTCCTATACTGAATACATGATAACATTCCTATACCAAATATTGGATCTCAATGATTTCAACAAGTACTATATTAAGAAATCATTCAATCCAAAATCTTAATCTATTTGGATTCACCAAGGACTTTATTATATACAACTCTAAATAGACATATTGTGAACCTTTGAAGCACGATTGGACCACATTACAGCACATACTTTTCATTCTCTCCAACTCTCATCCCATCATCTCCTTGAATTCAGCACATACTTTTCATTCTTTCCAACTCTCATACCATCATCTCCTTGAATTCAATTATAGATAATGAAGGAAACCCTCATTTCCACCAAGCGACCTATAGGGTTAGATATGAGCATATTCATATAAAGATACAAAAGCAAAGCTTATGGTCAACCAGATATGATAGAACTTATAGGGGAGAGAATGACTTAGACATAACCTATAGGGGAGAGGATGACTATAGAGGAAGAAAAGATCACAAGAAAGACTAATGAGAATTGACACGAGTGTGAATAAAAACTTCTATGACCACTTCTAAGAGTTTAAAAGTCAATTTCCTACAGCTTTTGGAGGCCAGATAAGACATTAAGGAAATTCCTAGACATTGAGCACAATAGGAGAGGGAGGAATAAACCGGTAGTGTGGAAGGTGTATTCTAGAAGAAAGAAAAATGGGCAGAAGGGCAGTGCAGGAGGGCAGTTAGTATTAGCTGAGGTGGCAAAGTAGTTAGCCAACGGAATGTACCTGGGGAGGGGAATATTTTGTAGGGGGAGAGTGAGGAGAGATAGGAGAAAAGAAGTGAGGAAACTTGTGACAGCAGAGTGCACATACCTGCTGAGGAGCGTTTCTACTCTGGTTTAGGGAAGACATACTGATATCACACTGTAATGAGCTATATACATTACGATTTATTGAATTAATACTGAAATCTCTAGTGTTCTAAGACCATAGTTCTATCAGTGGTCCGACCTGCCGAATGCTCATCGGAAGGACCGATAGTCTACGTCTTGTTTGTTTTTTTCTCAAGTTCGAGACCCATCTTCATGCCAACGAAGATGTCATAAAGAGTTGAGCTATTGGAATCTCGTATGGCCAGTCTTGAAGATGGGGTAAAAGAGATGCAGTCATCAATGAGTATGGCCATGGGGGAGATGCAGTGGCATTACTGGTAGAGATGAATAAACTGTTGGGCAAGCGTCCTGAGGAGGGACAAGGTAGTGAGACTTATGAGAGGAGGCCCGAATATGGCGGGAGACAGGGATACTCAGCGTACTCAACAGAATGTTCAGTCGGAGCACTCTTTAGGCAATATGGAAGAGTATAGGATGTCGGTGAGAAAGGTAGACTTACCTATGTTTGATGGGTCTGATCCAGTAGGATGGATTACTCGAGCAGAAATCTATTTCGAAGTTCATGGCACTTCGGAAGAGGTGAAGATCAAATTGGCCTTATTAAGCATGGAGGGATCGACCATTCACTGGTTCAATCTCCTCCGAGCGACTGAAGTGGAGCTCACATGGGGGAAGTTGAAACAGGCTTTAATCGACAGATATGGAGGAAGAAGTTTTGAGAACCCATTTGAAGAACTCTCGGATTTGCAACAAATGGGCACTGTCGATGAATACATTGAGGCCTTCGAATTTGTGTCTTCTCAGGTGGGACGCTTACTGGAAGCACAACTGACGGGCTACTTCATGAGTGGGTTGCGTACGGAGATACGACAAAGGATGCGTATCTTCAGTCCAACAAACCGGGTTCAGATGATGAAGTTGGCAAAGGTAGTAAAGGAGGAGATGTACGAGGATCAAAGGGGTTTCGACCCATTCCACCCACGACCTCGCACCTGGCGTCACCGAGGAGAGACTGGGTTCAGAAGTCAAAGTCGGGGTCGGCCTCCTTATACCGAGTCGGTTTCCTCCAACACTGTGGGCTATGGAGCAGGTCACGCAGAGGGCGGTTTGGGTCTGACTCGAAATGCGGCAGGTCATCATTTTCAGCCCAAATCGTCGACCCTAGGCTGCGGTTCTCACTTCATACCGCCAACCAGACCAGGAGAAGGGGACCGAAGGACCTCCATGGGAAAAAATCGGGGCTTGCGACATATTTCGTACCATGAGTTGATGGATCGCAAGGCAAAGGGTATGCGTTTCCGATGTGGGGAGAAATTTCATCCCCTCCATCAATGTTCAGAACGACAACTTAGGTTGTTAATATTGGATGAAAATGAAACCCTAAATGACAATGGGGAGATAATAGCCATTGAAGGAGAGGCTTCGGAGGAGGAAGAGGATGCGTTGGAGTGTAGAGCTATGGGTGTGTTTGGAATTCATCAGGTAGTGTTACCGGAGAGCAAAACGATACGGATTGAGGGAGAAATTCGTGGGGATCCTATTGTAGTGCTGGTTGACAGTGGCGCAAGCCACAACTTTATCTCACCCGAACTCGTTAATGGTTTGGGATTAACGGTGACAAAGACAAGGAATTTGGGAATTCGTTTGGGTGATGGCCATAAGGTTTCCACAAATAAGAAACGTTTGGCAATTCCAATTCGGATGAGGGACTTAGAATTGAATGTTGACGCATATATGTTGGAATTGGGAGGCATGGACATCATTTTGGGAATAGCTTGGCTGTAGACCTTGGGGAAGGTTATTGTTGACTGGAAGGAAAGAACTTTGCAGTTTCAATATGAGGGAAAAGCTGTGGTACTATGTGGTAATGCTAACTTCAGATCAGTCCCACTGAGAGGAAGGTAGCACTTGGAAGAGCCAGCTTCCTTGCACAGCCTACGAGAACATTTCTCAGGTGAGTCTCATGAAGCAAAAGCGGTGGTAGCATCAGAAATTCGATTACCTAAGTTCAAAACATCAGAACAAGGTGAGCTAAAAAGGGTGTTAGGCCAATTTGCAGAGGTCTTTCAAGAGTTGAGGGGACTACCTCTAGAGAGGAGACATTCCCATGCCATTGTCTTGCAGCCAGGACAAGGTCCCATCAGTGTGAGACCCTATCGATACCCCCACCACCATAAAGACGAGATTGAGAGACAAGTCCAACAGATGTTGCAAATGGGAATCATTCGGCAAAGCTCAAGTGCTTACTCTAGTCCAGTTATTTTAGTACGGAAGAAGGATGCGACTTGGAGAATGTGCGTCGATTATCGAGCACTAAATAGGGTTACAATTCCAGATAAGTACCCTATTCCCGTGGTGGATGAGCTATTGGATGAACTTCACAATGCTCATGTTTTTTCTAAAATAGACCTCAAGTCTGGTTATCATCAAATTAGGGTGGTGGAAGAAGACATACACAAGACAGCTTTCCGGACACACAACGGGCATTACAAATTCCTGGTAATGCCGTTTGGTTTAACCAATGCGCCGGCAACTTTTCAGGCTAAAATGAATGATATCTTCCGATCTTTTCTTCGGAAGTTTGTGTTGGTTTTCTTCGATGATATTCTGGTCTATAGTGCAAATTGGAATTCACATCTTTCTCACTTGTCCATGGTTTTAGAGGTTTTGCAAAATAACCACTTTGTGGCTAATCAACAGAAGAGCAGTTTCGAGAGATAGACAATGGAGTATTTGGGGCATATTATTTCAGGGGATGGAGTAGCCGTGGATTCGGCGAAGATCAATAGTGTGTTGACTTGGCCTATTCCCAAGAATGTTAAAGGGGTCAGAGGATTCTTAGGTTTAACCGGGTATTATCGCAAGTTCATTATGAATTATGGGAAAATAGCCAAGCCACTGACCCAGTTGACTAAGAAGGAAGGGTTCCATTGGAATTATGCCGCTTTAGAGGTCTTTGAGGCTCTCAAAAAAGCTTTGACCACATCCCCGGTCTTAGCTCTTCCTAATTTCTCTCAACCTTTTGAGATTGAGTGCGATGCTTCAGGCAATGGAGTGGGAGCAGTTTTGATGTAGAACCGTCGACCCATAGTTTATTTCAGCAAAGTTTTTTCAACGGGGAACCTTTCCAAATCAGCAGAAAGAATTGATGGCATTGGTGTTGGCAGTGAACCATTGACGCCATTACTTGCTTGGGCGTCCTTTTGTGGTTTATTCTGATCAGAAAAGTCTAAGCCATCTAATGCAACAACGAATTACCACAACGGATCAGCAGTGTTGGATGTCAAAACTTTTGGGGTATCACTTTGAAGTCAAGTATAAACCAGGGCCAGAAAATAAGGCGGCTGATGGCCTTGTCAATGGTTTATGAAGAGGGGGAATTTCAAACTTTGGTATCCTATCCAATGTGGGCAGAAGGTAAGCAACTTCAACAAGAGGTACAACAAGATCCGATTTGATGTAAAATTATCCAGGAATTGCAACAGAAGTCGAACCCCAAATTTGGGTTTTCTTGGCAACAGGGGGTTCTTTTGCACAAAGGAAGGCTGGTTATTTCAGCAACATCCTCATTGATTCCCACTCTTCTGAAAGAATATCACTCATCACCTATTAGGGGCCATTCTGGATTTTTGCGTACTTACCGAAGGATTGCTAGTAACCTCTATTGGATCGGAATGAAGAAGACTATCAAAGACTTTTTCAAGGCTTGTGACACATGCCAACGACAAAAATATGTTGCAACATCACCTGGAGGGTTGCTACGACCTCTACCTATTCCTCACCAAATTTGGGAGGATATTTCAATGGATTTCATCACTGGCCTTCCTACGTCTAAAGGATTTGAGGCAGTGTTAGTGGTGGCGGATCGGCTCTCGAAATATGGCCATTTCATCCTCTTAAAGGCCGTATACGGCGAAGAGTGTGGCTGAAGTGTTTGCTAAAGAAATAGTGCGCTTACATGGAGTCCCCTTGTCAATTATAAGTGATCGTGATCCCTTGTTTGTAAGTCATTTTTGGAGGGAATTATTTCGCCTACAAGGCACCGTGCTTAAAATGAGTTCATCTTATCATCCGAAAACGGATGAACAAACGGAGGTTCTCAATAGGTGCTTAGAAACCTACTTGAGATGTTTTGCTTCTGAACAACCTAAGAATTGGTCCTATTGGATCTCATGGGCTGAGTTGTGGTATAACACCACTTTCCATATCTCCACGAGCTCAACACCATTTGAAGTACTGTACGGGAGGAAGCCTCCTACACTTGTGCGGTATTTGCAAGGGGAGACAAGAGTTGAGGCAGTGGCTAGAGATTTATTGGATAGGGATGAAGCCTTAAACCAGCTGAAATACCATCTGCATAGAGCTCAGGAACAAATGAAGAAGTATGCTGATAAAAAACGCACTCCTCAATCTTTTCAAGTCGGGGAATGGGTTTTCCTGAAACTACGCCCTCATAGACAGCTCACCGTGGCTAGACGCATCAACCAAAAGTGAGCAGCAAGGTATTTTGGTCCTTTTCAAATTTTGGACAAATTGGGAGCAATGGCTTACAAACTCAAGCTCCCTCCTACATCTAGTGTTCATCCGATATTTCATGTTTCACAATTAAAGAAGGCAGTAGACAATTATTTTGTGGAAGCTGCGTTACCAGAAGGTATGGAAGTGGAATTGGATGATTTGGTGGAACCGGAATGTGTGCTGGCCAGCAGAACAGTTCTGGCATGTGGGGATTCTATACAACAATGGTTGGCCAAGTGGAAAGGGCAGTCCATAGAGCAAGCAACATGGGAGGACGAAGCTATGATTCGCAACCAATTCCTCACTTCAGCCTTGAGGACAAGGCTGCTCTTTCAGGAGGAGGCAATGATAGAACCTATAGGGGAGAGGATGACTTAGACATTGAGCACAATAGGAGAAGGAGGAATAAACCAATAGTGTGGAAGGTGTATTCTAGAAGAGAGAACAATGGGCAGAACAATGGGCAGAAGGGCAATGCAGGAGGGCAATTAGTATTAGCTAAGGTGGCAAAGTAGTTAGTCAACGGAATGTACCTGGGGAGGGGAATATTTTGTAGGGGAGAGTGAGGAGCGATAGGAGAAAAGAAGTGAGGAAACTTGTGACAGCAGAGTGCACATACCTGCTGAGGAGCGTTTCTGCTCTGGTTTAGGGAAGACATACTGATATCACACTGTAATGAGCTATATACATTACGGTTTATTGAATTAATACTGAAATCTCTAGTGTTCTAAGACTATAGTTCTATCAAGATATATATACAATCATTAGGCCCTTTTAAGTTCTCATGGTTTCTTATATTCCTAGATGACGAAAGTTCATTCTTTCTATTTGCTAAGTTTAAGTTGTGAAGACTCAAACGACACAAATCAAAATTTCTGCAAGGACTCCAATGAAACCATTTATAGGCAAATGTGAAAGTCTAATGGCATGATAACATAAGATACCAAGCATGTATACTAAAAACATCAAACAATAAGTAATTCAGAAAAGTAGAAACTATAATGGAAAAGTTGATTGTGGGCTTTGCTCTTGCTCTCTCTTTCCTTCCCCTCTCCCTCTATCTAATGTGTGCATATGAATAAATGTTCATGTGCATACTTATAAAACATTCAGTATGTACGTCATCTTCTAGGTTCGTGTATACTTACTTTGATAAATGGGGATATATATATATGTTTTGTGTGTGTGTAGAGAGTAACATAAAAAAAGATGTGAAATAAATATTAATTGACTATTAAAACCTCACTGCTGCAAACAAAAAATAAGAGAGGAAAGAGAACGAACTCACATTTGCTCTGTGCAAGTGATTAGCAATTTCCTATAGATGCTCATGACAATTTTGGCAGAATGGAAGTTCTCATTTCTCAATTCCTTGTAACAACGCTGCTCAAGAGAATCTGTGATCTGATTGCCAAATTTATATCTTTCAAAAACTGAACAAGAAACCTTGATGATTGAAGGACCTTTCACTCATTGTGTGTATAGTTACTGTCAAATATTAGCCTTATAAAGGCATATAAATCATAGGATTGGCAACAAGTTGAAAGCACATATTGAGTTCTTTTGCAAACCTCTAACTTTATTTGTGTAAGCAAACAATTTTATGGAAATACATAACGGAATTCAGTGGACAAGAAAGTTGAATTCAGCAGCAAAGAAAGAGAGATAATGGACATAAATAAATGCATTACATAGTTGTCATTTATTTAGAATAGATAATGCCTCTAGATCTCTAATGTGCGTGCAGAATTTGATGTTATGGAGATCAAAGTCTAGTTTTCAAAAAATATTATAAGATAGAATGAATGAAAACGAAAAGCATTAATCACTAAACCAATTAGAACTTGCTTCAATCACGATATTCTTAGTTTTTCAATAGTTTGTTATTAACGAAGCATAAATAATTTGAACACAAAATTTATGTGTTGATAGCTTTGTGGCAATAGAATAGCTTGAAATGACTTGAAGTACATTATTCTCAAGTAGAACAATGAAAATAAAGAAAGGATATGCGCCCAATAAAGGAAAATAATGAGCAAATGCATGTCATATGGGGATTCTTCAGATCTACAAAACCTCATCCATCCTAATTGTTCTTTTCCTAAGATTATAGAGAAAACTTTATACCTTGGGTATACGTAAGGGATTTTTAGCAGCATATTCACAAAGTTTTCCGATCTTGCGATCATTTGGCCCTTCTCCCTGCCATACATATTCCACAAAAGATTTAGAAAAACAAGAAATCAAAACCACATCACTTTGCGGCTGAAAATAATTTAAAGTTTCATATGCACAATGCTTGTTTCATATCATGCACTTCCAAGAATTTTTGGTGGCAGAAGCTGTTTTATACCTAACTATTTTAGTAGGAAATTGCTTTATTATGTGTGGAAAAGATGCCCCAGATTTAATCACAACAGAAACTGAAACAAACTGCTTGTAAATGCATTAATTGCTTTCTGATACCCTAAATATTCAAAATCTAGAAGATGGAAGAGAGGATCTTTAACTAAGATACTTAAATTAAAACTCTACAGTAACATTTAGAATAACTTGAACAAATGTTGCAGATACTTGATGGTCATATCTCTGAAGATTAATATGTTCACCAGATCAAAGCTCACCATGTGATGGTGATAGAAACTGATTATGGCTAGATGTCAGCTGTTACAATGTTCTCAAAGATACATACCGAGGAAAGAGATTAACAGTCACATCATAAGCAACTTGATTAAAGACAAAGTTCAACTACATGAATCACCTATGAAGTTACCAAATTAGTGCAAAGAGTAGAGTATTCTCACATTATGATGAGCAAAGCAACATAGACTACTTCGGTTAACCCAACTAAGATTAACATATCTTAAAGGTACAAAAAGCAAAAACATCTACCTGATTACGAGGGAATATGTCAGCGATGAGCTTCTTGTACCTCTTCACAGGCTGTCTGGACCTTGCCCTCATTGCAGGGCAAAAGAAACAAAGGCCACCACATACAGGCAGTAGTTGCCTCGAAATTACCCCAGATATCATGTTCATTTCTGATTCCCGAAGATACAACCAATTTCTAAGAAAAACTATCTACCTCTACTGTTTTGCTTTCTTTCCCTTGTAACCCGAGCAAAAAGAAAATCTCCAACTTTGGCCCCGAGAAGGGAAAGAAAGGCCTCAACCTCAGATGAGTAGCCTTCAAAAACAAGGTCGAGCCTGTTATCAGTGATTTGATATCACTAACCAAACATATCCCACCCCCGACAGAAAGGATTATCAAACCCACAAAAGCAAAGAAAAGAATTGAAAATTTCAAAAAGGTTACAAGCAATGTGCGAATTGCCACTTAAAGGAAAGGGTTTAAAGAATTTGAAAACGTGAATCATATAGCACCAAAATCAACTATCAAGAAGATGGTGGACAAGATTATAACAAATGGGGTAACTGGACATGAAACTCAAAGGTTCGTTGACCAATAAAGCAAAGATAAAAGATAAGAAAGATAAAACCTTTGAGATGAGATCTCCAAGAAGAAGAAGTGCTGACCAGAGGCTGCAAAATTACTCTAGGCCATGCAAACAAGGCACCGGATTTTCAGCAATTTCCACAACGCTAAATGTAGTTCCTTCCCCGTATCGCCGCTATCAACATCGCTCTTTTCTAAAAACTGTATGCCAACACACTTGATTGAAATCATTGAATGGAAACGGCCTGCCATTTCAAATTATTATCATACATGATGTACAAGTAATGGCATATTATACGTTTTGCACTGTTTCTTAACGTTATACTTTCGGGCATCGATGACGACGTGCGGTCTTCGCATGCGTTGTTTGGTAGTTAATTGCGCATAGTCTGTTAAGGTAGTTAGTTTTGTATTATTTATCAAAAATATTATTTTATAAACTCCAGTTTGTAACGCCTACGAAGACTAGAAATTAGAATAGTTAGGTTGATGATATTAAAGAAAATAAATTATTTTCTTTTAGACTCATTCAGTATATTACAAACTACAAAATAAAAATAAAATAGGTATAACCAGAAGATTAGAAAGAAAAAGATAAATATTAATGGAGCATATTCTAACCAGTCAAGACTTACGAGTAGGAATGGTAAAAAGCTGATATTGGGATCCATCCTGAGCTAGAGTTATTCGATAAAGTTTGACTTTAATAGAATCGAGTTTGGGATTAAACTAAACTCGAGCCCAAGAGTATCCAATCTAAACTCAATTTGAGCTTGATTTCACTTAAACCCCCTACTATTTATAAATATTAATGTTTAAAAATCAAACTATATATTAGACAGATTAAAAGAAAATTTTAAGATTTAAAGATTTAATCGATATTAAACCGTTGTAAAATTAGTATACAAAAAATGAGAAATAAAAATTATAAAAATAAGTAAAAATAAAATATTTTATTGAAATAAAAAATATCTCATTGTCTATTATTTTAAATTAATTATCATTTAATTATATTTTATTAGTATATTAATACTTATATGACATGTAATTAAAGTTCTTATCATAATTTGGTAATCAAAATTTAAAAGGTATGATGTTTTAATTCAAAACATTGACAACCTTCCTAATAATCATAAAATTGGTCGCTCTCGTCAACCCGTCTAGATGGAATGTGGACATCATCCATACAAGTTATTAAACTGTTATCACATATCTATTGTCTCAATTTTTAAGATATTATTTAAACTTCCTTTCCTTTGCCTCTTCCGTAATAGCTACTCTTTAGCATCTTTCTGTTCTTTTACTTCCAGATATTTTGATACATAGTTCATCAGAACTTTGGCTTTGAACGAACCCATCTTCCATTTAGTTGTCTATTTCAAAATTTTGTTGTAGTTTTTGGTGCCAAACTCAGCTACCTATTTGCTCGATCTTATCGGTTTTCACTACAATCTGTTTATTTATCAAGTGCCAGTCACACAAAGCTCTCATTTTCTATACTCTTATGGTGTTTGGGCATCAGAGAATGCATTCAGTTCTTATGGTTTAGAAGAAACTACCGGGTTTATCGTGGAACCAACCGATTTTTATTTATAATGGTTAATAGTAGAAATCGAATCGAAAGCCATTCTAGTTTGTGTTTAACCTAGTCAAATCAGCCATTCTAGTTTGTGCTTCACTCCTTTCTTCCTCCTTCGAATTTTTTTTTCTTTTGATCCCATACAACAAGCTTTCCTTGCTATTTACTTGCTTCTCTTTTAGTCACACCGAAGACAAAACTTAAGCTTTGAAATTATGATGATAGTGGTGGCCGTAGGTGAGGAGTAAAGGTAGAAAGTTGGGATTGTTTGGAAGACTTGGAAAATTGAAAGCTTGATTAGGTAAGATTGTGTTTTTGTCTTGTTTTGTTGTTAAATGCTTTAATTGTGATAATTGTGCAACAAATTGTATGAGAATTGTGTTGGTGTATATGGGTAGGTACTTTGTTTGTTAAATTGATGGTTAATTGATGATTGATGAGGTGGAAGTGATAGGATTTAGTTTAAGTGTAAAAGCTGGAAATTTGACCTTGTACATATTTCAATGTTTTTACCATAACTCTTTATGTAGTTGAGAAAATGAGGTGAGGTTTGTCTTGAATTAAAATTGAGGTGTTTGGGTACATTTCTTATAAAGGAAGTTCTGCCAAATTGTGGCTTGAAGGGGT
>JANJEY010000005.1:51934777-51946995 GCA_024703695.1 Erythroxylum cataractarum
TAAAGTAAGTGACACATGGACCAATGAAATAGTGACACATGGATTAGTTCGACCTTCTTAAATTTTCTAGAGAAAATGGATGAAAAGGCAATATAAGTAAGAGTGAAGGTCTGCCGTAAGGTTAGAGGAGAGAGAAAAATGAAAATGAGAAGAGAAGGAAAAAAAGAAGAAGGAAACAAGTTATCAAGGTAAGTTGAAATTCTAGTTTCAATTTCATCTTTCTCTTTCGATCTCCTTTTTCATATCCTTAGAGCACCAATTTGAAGAAACTCAAAGCATAAAAGTTGTAAATATAGGTCTTAACTTGACCTTTGTGAAAGTGGATTGATAAAATAGTGACTAGAGCTCGAGTTATACTTGTTTCCCTAATACCACCTGTGATAGACCCCTGTGCAGGAACCTTGTATTGTTTCCTGATTTTTGAGGACCTTAGAGTTCGAATTAGTGAAACTATAAAACATAAAAATTTATTATTGATGTCTTATTAATGCTTCTGTGAAATTTTTTTGTTAGAAGATGTATTGATAATGATTTATTGAGGGTTGAGTATCGGTTGCCAGTCTGTTTCTTACTAGAAACATGACATAATGGGTGGAGATTATATTTTAAAGGGAGATGCTGTTTGTGTAATTTTTAGATATATTAAGACTAATGGAAGTCTACTTTTAGGGGGCATAAGAATCATGGTAATTTGATTTTTTTTAGAGAGAGTTATGATTAAAAGAAGACAGCTTGTTCATAAAGGAACATTGCGAAGAAAAGGTTGTAAACATTGCAAATAAGGTTAGGTTAGCTTGATGGTTGGGGAGATGAAATGAGAACTTGAGATACTATGAGACGTCAGTACCTCCTTTTATTTGTGTTCTCGACTTAGGAGTTTCTAGAATGAAACTCTTTTGAGGAGGGGAGATTTGTAACGCCGAACTTTCTGAGCCCTTTGGTGATTGTTCTGTATTTGGAGATACTACTGTATATTGATATATACATGGTTGTATATAAGTTCAAAGATGAATTTAAATCCTTTTGGTACGTATGCCAATGATTTATAATGTTATATGCCCTTACATGAACTTAGAGTTCATCGGTATGTGAAATCTTAGAGATTTTCAACAAATAAGCTTTTAAATATGAAAAGCTGAGTCCATTGGATGGATATGACTATGGTGGTTAAATTAAATATGTTCTAAAGCCTTATAGGTGATTAGACATGATTTATAGACTTATTGGACAGTTAGAAAGTTTAATTGGAAAAGTTGATATATATAAAGGCTTATTTGCAAATTGTTAAAGGTCAAAAGACTTAAACGTAATTTTTCAATTCTTGGAGGACCAATATGTAATTTTATAAAGTTAAGGGGCCTAGTTATTATTTTCAAAAGTCCAAGGACTAAAACAAAAATAAAAGTTTTGGAGATTCCTAAACTTTGAGCTTAATTGCAAATTTAGGAAAGTTTGGAGGGAAAAAATAAAAGTTTTGAAGATTCCTAAACTTTGGGCTTAATTGCAAATTTAGGAAAGTTTAGAGGGTAAAATGGTAATTTCACATAAGCTAAGGGCAAAATGGTAATTTCATCCCATTTGGTCAAAGAAGAATCAATATTCTAGACCATTTTTTCACTTATGGCCATGCATCACATTTCTAAGAATAAAGGAGAAAAGAGAGGAAGAAGATGAAGTTTTGGCCATCACCAAAATTCACCATTCTTTTTTATTTTTCAACCTCAATCAAGGGGTTCGAAGCTAATTTGGAGTCAAGGAACTCAAATCTATAATTAGATTTTAGAAATTCTCAAAGGATTGAAAGATATCACCAAAGGCAGGTTTAGGCTCAGAGTTGTGAATCAAGGAGCTCATATCGAGGATTGTTGAAGTTAAGGGAGTGAATATCTTTTTTTGAGGTGAGTTAGGAAAGCCATATTTCTTAAATGAGATTAGAACATTCTAAGACATGCAAGATGAATTGTACATGAATTTTGAACCTAGATAATGCATAGTAGAACTGAATCTCAAATAGATGCTAGTATACTGATGTATTTACCAAACAACATTGTTTTGATATTGGTGTTTTTATTACGTATTTTGAGAAATGTTATTTTTTCAAATATGAGTTTAAAGTACAAAGAACAATATTTTTATGAAACTATATTTTTATGAAACTACGCCTTTGAACAACTTTGCATTTGGATTTTAAAAGATGACTTTTATTGTATAAACAGTGTTTTGGAATTTTCACATGCATAACTGAGTCATGTATTATGAATGTATTTGTCCTCCTTTGGTTTAGAGTCATGGTACGGTTTCATTTTATCAATTGGACCAATAAATAAAAAATATGATGATTTACTTTATTTTTATACTTAATTTATGTATATAATTTTGGTGATTGGTGAGGAGACGATTGACCAATCGTGTGCTGGGCATAATTGATTAAGCGACTGTCGTACCCTTAACACTGGTACATGAAAGTCGAGTCGCCGTATCGACATCTTTTTACGGGGCTCGCGGGTGATTCTACACCTAGGGTCTAGACATCGGCGAGGTCAACACCTAAGGTCATGACGCTCTTGTCGACTATAGTTCGGACTCACCACGAATGAAAGTCGAGCTAACACCGAGTATCGGTGGGTGTGCACATTAGTTTGGCCAACTAGTGGTGTCACACATGATTGTTTTGGCTTTTCTGATATTGGTTTTCCTATCGATATTTGATTTATATATATGATGTTTTTATACTTTTGTGTACTAGAACTGAAACCTATGTTACCGAATGAGTGAGTTAATAGGCTAGGCCTATATGGTTCCTAACCAGTTTACGTTAAGTCATAGGCTGAGCCCATTTGTTTTTTATGTAATATATATTCACTTCATAAGTTATCTACACCGTCTTGGTTTGAATCGAATTTTATTTGTGATATATGTCTATCTTATTTGGAAAGAAAGAAATATCAGGATGTTCATAAGTAATCCTTGCACAATTAAGAAGTTAATCAGAAGATTCTGCTCAAAATTAGAAGTCATGCCAAGGCAGTTAGACTCAACCTGTCCCTAGAAGTTAAATGCAATCTCCTTACTAATTAGAAACCTTCGTAGCTGACTTTTTGACTAACTCTTCTGTGAAGATGTTTTCTATTATGTAGTTTCTCCATAAAGCTAACTCTCTTTGACATTAATATATTACGTTTGATTAATATAACTTTTCTTATCTTCCAAAAAAATCTATATATAGCATATTTTTTAAAATAACATAACTTCTTATTCACTATTTATAAAATGTTTTATCGATATACACTTATATTCTTTTCTTTTTAGTTAATTGGAGGTAGAAAGAATTATATAATTTATGAACATGTTATATTTTCTTTCAATTTCAACATATAGTATGTTATAAAAATTGAAGACTTAGGGTCTTCTCATTCTGTTGTTATTTTAAAATTTTTAAATTCAATAACAAAGTTTGGTTGAGTTGTTGGTATTCATTTTTAGTTTTGGTTTCCCTTTACTGTCATAACTTATAAACTGAACAAAAGTGGCTTTGATTTCTTTTTTTTTCATTATCTAAATTTAACTGTTAACTCAATAAATAATTAATAAGTAAGATATTTGTTTGATTTTATTTTTAAAATAATATTTGTTTTATTAAATATATTTTAAAATTTAAAAGTAGTCTTATTATGTAAAATAAAATGCTTAATTTTAAATTTTTATTTAAAATAATTATTGTTACAAAAGTTTAAAATTTATACATTTTAATAATATTTTAAAAAATTTGTTAAATAAATATCAAGTTTAAAATTTTATTTTTAAATTTAAATATAATAATAATAAAATAAAATAAAATTATATTAATATTTTTATTAAATGTTGTATATAGATTCAAATAGAATTTATTAAAATAATTTATCTCAAATTTTATTTATAATAATATATTTTTAAAAATATAAAAATAAAAACTATAAAAATATACATTTGAAAATAAATAACCCTAATATAAGAGGATGTTATGTTTAGGTTGAAACAAGAAAAAAAAATCCTATTCGATCAACTGCAAGATGGGTCCGACTGAGATTCTTTAATAAAATTTTTAAAACAACAATAAATAAATGAATAAATAATCTCCGACGACTAAGTGACAATTATACAAAAGCAGAAACGAAGATAACGAGGCGGTGACTTCTGCAACGCTCTACAACCGAAACTTATTGATTCCGCGTAGTTCTGGTCGTCTATACTATTCCTTTCCATATACGCGGAATCAATGAGTTCCGGACATCCAAAAACCCTTTTGCTACCTTAGTTATATATAAGAAACGAGTGTTGGACTTTGAAATACAAACGCACGCTTTTGGTTGATCCCAACATGAAGTAAAGGCCAAGAAGAAAGAGATTTCTTTTTCATTTTTTTTTTCCTGTGTGTGTGATTGCAATGGGAACCCCTCAGTTCCCAGATCTTGGAAAGCATTGTTTCGTCGAAGACTGCAAGCAAATTGATTTCTTGCCATTCACTTGCAATTCTTGCAGCCAGGTGCTTGCCTCTGTTCTATTCCTCCAATTTTTAGTTTTTCGTTTTTGGGGTTCATTGATCTGCGTTCGCGTCATGATTGAACTCAAATTAGCTCTTTTTACTGTTTGGTTATCTAATTGATGGGCAGTGTTTAGATGCTATAATCATTCACTTTAGTGGATCTTAGAATGAAATTGATACACAATTATTGCATATGAGATCAAATTAACAATGATAAAGAATCTCTCTCTGTCTTTGTTAGGTATCTAGGCTTCTTTAGTTAAATGCTGAATGCATAAATGTGGAGGTTATTAAGGACCACTTTCACAAACTAATGGAAGGATAGGAAGAGTGATTGATACTCACTCAGCTTTCGCTAATTTTTTTGAACGGGTTTTTCAAGTGAGAGTTTCATGATTTATTGTTTAAATATACTCCGAGAGTGATGAGAGGTGCGATTACCGTGTATAATTTCACGGCATTACGAAAAGCCCTCTATACCTCGTAAATCTTTGATTACATGCTGAGGAGTCCCTCACCATATTGCACGACTTAATAAAGCTTTTAGGACTCCTGACTATTTAAAACGCTTCTGTAATTAGGATTTCAAGCGTTCTATTAGTCATAGTAAATGGTGGTCTAGAAAATTCAGGACTTGCTTTAGAAAGTTTGATTTAAACCAGCTATATGACTTGCATTCTGCCTTAGCAATTTTTGTGAAGGCAAATCCATTGGCGCAGATATTCGGTTCCGTACCCAAGGAAATCATACTCTGACAATGAAAATTCTTGATAGAGGCTCTGTGCCCTCGATATTGAAGTCTTTTGTACAGAGTGCTTTTAATTGTCATTTGTGGCTATCTAAGCCATAAAATTCCTCTCGAAACCTTTTCATTGCCACAACAGTGGAAACTGTATTCATAATCGTTTCTAAAAATAATGTAGCTGTTTAATTAATTTGCTCTTTCAATAGATTGATTGTATTGAAATATAGGGGAATTAACTAAGACATTATGAGTGTACATCATATGCAAAATCCGACACCTTGGCAAGGATACAGCTCTACTAGTGGGTTAGTTTTAGCTTGTGAGTGTGCCCTGATTGTTATGATGTTAACCTGTAAGATGCTCAAACTCTTGCTGATTTTCTTAGGTATATTGCTTGGAGCATCGAAGCTATGCTAAACACGAGTGCCCGAATGCAAATAGAAACGATGTCACTGTTGTTATCTGTCCACTGTGTGCCAAAGGGGTGCGCCTAAATCCTGATGAAGACCCTAATATCTCTTGGGAAACTCATGTTAATACTGAATGTGACCCTTCAAATTATGACAAAGTCACAAAGAAGAGAAAATGCCCTGTCTCTGGCTGTAGGGAGGTCCTGACATTCTCAAACACAATCAAGTGCAGGGACTGTACTAGAGACCATTGCTTGAAGCACCGTTTTGGACCTGATCACAGTTGTCCTGGACCAAAGAAAAGTGATGTAGGCTTTCCATTTATGAATTTTGTAAACAGGAGGAAGAAAGAAGAGTCAAAAGGCAATGAAGCTCAATCCATGACTTCAGCCAGGTGGACAACTAGCTTTATCAATGCAGCTTCAGTTGTCCGAGCTTCTGCTGAAGCAGGGGTGACCAAATTGAGTAACGAGATTAGCCAAGCTTGGCAGACTGCAAGGAACGGGGTTGGGCCTAGTAGCAGCCAAGGGAGTGGTGGAATTGGGTTGCAAGAGGAGTGCCCACAATGTAGTGCAAGATTTTCCTCAGTTACAACTCTTGTGGAGCATGTGCAGAAGGTTCATGAAAGGAGTGGGAATCAATCTCGAGTCTTGAAATTGCCAGTAGATGTGTGTCCTAAATGCAGTAAAGGTTTCCGTGATCCTGTAGACCTTGTGGAGCATGTTGAGAGGGATCACGGGGGTACTTCAAAAGTTTAGGGACAAGTCGTCATTAAAACATCAAAGTTTGATTCTTGAAGCTATTCTATTCACTTTCAGTTCTTTTGATAGGATTTGAGGAGACAAAAGATGCAAATACTTTATGAGGTTAGTATTTTAAGTTTGAGACTTTGATCCCTAATGTAAAGGGTTGTGAATATCACAGACAGACTGGAAAACGATATTATCTGTGAAGTTTGTGCTGCCTTAGTGAGTGTAAAGTATTGTCTGTGGCTGCTTGAATTTCAGTAACGTTTGGCCATAAAACAGTTCCGATATACTAGATTTGTAGAGCAACATTTCTCATGACATATCTCGATTATTGTCACGACGCCTACAAATGCTTGTTACTGTTACTTGAGATGAGGCATGTCCATGAATCTTACTTCAGATTAGACGGAGATGTCTCCTATTCGGCAAATTTTTGTTTCGTCTTGGTTCTTATTATGACTTTCTTTTAAACACAGCACGGTTCTTTTGACAATTTGTGCGTCTTTTCAAAAGCAAAACAAGAAGGCATTGCCACTCTGATAAGTTAGGAGGGTGTGCTAGTCATACTTTAGGATCAAATGAGTTGATTAGCAATGTGTATTTAGTTGTTAATATCTGCGTGCATGTCCCCTTACCTTGTCACGTGTTATTGTCGTGACGTTGATGAAGAATGCAGTGGCGGCGGTATAAATATCAAGTGATGTGCATTTAATGTAACGTATAGTCCAGTGGGTTGACGCAGGTGGTGCATACCTTCGTCGCTTAACCAAGAGGTTTCGGGTTCAATCTCTATCTTTGATAATGCAGCAAATCTTGGCCAGCGGCAGCCTCTGTAAGGAATGTATCAGTACCACGAAGGGGAATTAGTCACCGGTTTCGGCCCAGTGGATACCTCCTAGGAAACCAAAAAAATGTAACTTGTTAACATTATTATAGCTTGCCCTGCACCAGCATGACATTGGGTTGCTCTTAGGGTGACTTGTAGTTACTCCTTAGAGAAGTAAGCATATGGGATGATGTTATGAGCGTTATAGCCTGATGTCCACCTACTCTTGAAATCTGACCTACAAGCTCATTGTTTTGCCCAGGCATAATTTGTCGACCTGCGCACTAGGCTTCGCATGCGGATGAAGGGCGATCATGCCACCCTACTTATTGTTGGATAGTATCACGTGTTCAAAGGTCCCTTTATAATCAAATGGGAGCTTTGGTTCTTTAGGTCTTCTCCCCTTCCCTTTCAATTTTTTGTCAAAGCGATGCCACCATGAGTCATCTCTCGTGATGAAAAGCTTGGATTCTAAAGGGATTGTTGGTCGTCTTTTCAACCCTTGATATTGCGATCACTGGGCAAGTGAATTTATTATTTTGAAGTAATAAACTCATGAATAGAACAAGTTCTTACAATGAAGTGGTAAATTTTAAGTTTGACATTTTTATCATCATTTAGTTAAAAACAAAAATGTTCTGCGATTTAATTTAACTATGAACTTATTTTAAACAATGCAAAGACAGTAACTAACGATAAGAAATCAAATATAATGTAGCGTTAAAATTTCTCCTATTATCATCTTGTACTTATAAAATCATTTATTTAAAACTTTTATGGGTTCTTTCAAATTGCCACATGAAAAATGACATGTATTGAAGAAATCATAAGAGAGGTTTCTAATGTATTTAAGCTTTTGCTTTTATCCAAGTAAAGTTGTAATATGCTCGTATTTGAGACCATGTTCAAATAAATATAAATCTTTTCCTTCATTTGATTCTTTAATAATCAATAGTTGATTACATGCATAGAAAACAAACAAATAATAAAAAAGGAACATATAAAATGAAAAAAGGAACAAGAAAATAAACAAACACTCAAAAGTAAAACAAAAATCATTATTAGAAATATATGATTAGGTAGATTCTTAACAAGTGATTCTTTAAAGTGTAGTAGCTAGACTTTATCCTTATCTTTGATAAAAATGGACAATGTATTTGTGCCCATTTTCTAACATAATTTTATTGGTGTAACATAAAATGGTTATTCCTTTGATATCTGAGATTCTTCTTACATATGCTTTTTTATTCTTCCCTGGCGCCCTCGTTAGCTTGGTTTTTAGTTCCTCCATAACTTTAATTTGCTTTTTACACTTGTTTAATTTTTTTATTAAAATTTAATGTATCTTTCTTGATAAATTCTGAAAAAGAATCTGACTCTACATCATCACTAAAATAATAAAAATTATCACAAGAAAGGGACTAGTTTATTTCATATGAGATATTGAAGGTGACCTCTTCTCTCTTTCAAACATAAGTATCAAATTCTCAAGTTGCCAACTAATCAACCTTCTCTTATAATCTCTCAAATCTTTCATAAGGCACTTTAGCCATCTCTTTAATAGCTAACTCCCATGATAACTCGCTTTCTTACTGTTGTTGTTACTAATGAAATCCAAGTGGATGTGGCTTTTAAAGTATTTAATTATTCCATGGGAACTTCGTATGATTCTATATTTTGAATTATATATACTATTATAGGATCTAATTTTAAAGTGGTTAAACGTTTTCCAAATAGTCAACTTGTTCATTTAGCTTAACAAAGCAAATTACCAACTTAACAGTTGCATGTTATGTACTCTGCCACATAACTCACAATATAATGCTCAAGATAGTTTCATTACTATGCTTAAGTTATCTAATTTCTTCATTACAGCTTCCATTACATTAATCACATCCACATTATTTATCATTACTGGTTTGGTTACAATTGTCGTTTGATTACCATTAATAGTTGTTTATTACCTTCGCTTTAATTAGTTATAAGGAGGCTTCTAGAGTCTTGCTATTAAAAGTGCCCCTATCATGTGCTTTATTACATATTTAAAAGCATTATAGAACATCTAGACTTACAAATAAGTAGGTAAACAATAGTGTGGACACCTCCTAAGGAGATTTTTATATATCTCTCATAACTCATGAACTGTTTCATTGTAATATTGTAGGTACGCAAAGACATCAATCTAAATGTTAGGAATTTTGGCTCATGAGAAGTACTTTTGCTAGCAGGTTCTTGATTAAACTTGCTCAAGTAGTAATTAAAATTACATGTAATTTCTTCAACCACTATTTCACACTATCCCATAGTAAGAATGTGATAACATCAACAATATGGCAAATTTTGTTACTCTATTGATCTTGAATGTGTCACATATATCTCCAAAAAAATTGGTTATATATATGTTAGGGTCCTCATATAGCAAACCATCTATACGAATTATTGCAACATTTAAATAATGTTTGTCTAGCTCAAAATTTTTTACTGCAATTGCCAGTGTAGCTATATTGGACTGTGTCCCCGCGAGTGATGGCTTCACATCTTTATGTTCTCCTTCTATATTAACAAGTCGATAGCCTTAAGTTATTGACTTGTTCTGTATTTGAGTATTTGAAGAAGCGTTTCTCTATTCCTAAGTCTTCTTTGAAGAATTCATAGGGATTACTTCTTTTCATAGACCAGGTGTTCCAAACCTGAAATCAAAATAAACCAAGCATAAGAAACCAAAGAATTAGAATTGAACAAAGAAAAATTAAGAAAAAAGTAAGGGGGTGCTTGGTTGATAGGTTTAGGAAGGGGTTAATAGGTAATGAATGAAAAGTGAGTAGTTAGTTATTGATTATCATTATAAGAGCAATAATTTGATATCTCACTTTTGGGGAATCCTCCGTACCCTCCATTTAATAGAGGAATGAAACTCTTTCCCTAGTAGGGACTCTTTTTTTAAATATTTTTAATACTAATTAATTAATTAAAATATAATTAATGATAATATAATTAATTAAAATATTATTATTAATGAAAATATAAGTAATTAATTAATTACAATATAATTAATTAAATATAATTCATTCATTAATTAAAATATTGTAATTAAGTAACTAATTAAAATATAATTAACTAAAATAAACAAATAAACAATAATTAATTACAATATAATTAATTAGTTAATTATAATATAATTCATTCATTCATTAAAATATTTTAATTAATTAATTACAATATAATTAATTAAAATATTATTATTAATTAATTACATTATATTTAATTAAAAATAATTAATTAGTTACAATATAATTCATTCATTAATTAAAATATTGTAATTAATTTTAATTAAAATATTGTTAATTAATTAATTAAAATATAATAATTTTTATTTTTTAATATTTTTACAAACTAACCATTATCAATAGTAATAGTAATCATTCCTTCCTCTTAACCAACCATTATAATTATAATGATAATATTCATTCTTATTCCTCACTATATTCATTCTCATTCCTATCCTATTACCATTCTCCAATGTAAACCAATCACCTACTAAGTAAAAATGACTATATTAATAATGATTAAGTCTCTTTAATATTGCTAGATTCCTTAGTAACAACGTCAAAAACATGATTATTGTTTTCTTAACCTTAATACTATGAACTATAGGCAATTAAATTTATCTCTTCTTATAGTAATGTAGTATAGTGATGAACAAAGTATTGTCCTTATAAGAAATTATTAAGTCTAACTCCCATGTTATTATTTAATCGACAATAACAATGTGTTATGATTTAATTTGACCCTAAAACTATCATAGGAAGATTAAGATTTCACTAGAAACGAAATAAATTAATAAATTATGAAAAATAAAATATAATGTAACATCTAAATAAGAATTCCCCTTAGTATAAGTTTATAATTATGACTCAAATATTTTGGACTTTTTGACTAGGATGGGAAAATTTTCTTAAGTTAATGAATCATCACCTTTTAATGTACAGCTACATATTTGTGGATTGAATAATTAATATTTAAAAACATTGAAGAAAGAACTAAGATTTAATGAAACTTCATAAAAGGTAAAGAATTAAGACTTGATGACCCTTCATAAAAGTTTCTATCCTAATACTAGAGAATCATGTAAGTCTATTTGGTACTCTATTTAACTCCTAATATTAATATCGAGATCAATCTACAAACAAGTTCTTGAACATCTACATGAAATTATGTTAAGACTTAAGCTTTTTCTTTTTATCCAATTAGCATTAATAATAATACAAATATTTCATAAATACTAAAGATTGCTCTTCCACTCTAAGATGGTTGAGGGATCGTCTCCAGTGAAGTATGCGCTGAAGATGAATGGATATATTGAGAGGTTAGCTAGTTTGAGTTTAATAATGGATCGTGAATTAAGTATAGACTTAATTTTAATTAACTAGTTTGATTGATAGTTATTCACAATTTATGCTTAGTTAATGGATGAACCGAATATCTACCTCAATACTTAAGTTAATTAATCTACTCAAAATAGCTGAGCAGATAGTCAAAAAGGACAATAAGGCTATGATGCTAATGGATTCTGCTTCTGGTTCTCGCAAGAGGAACCAAAAGAAGAAGAAGTCTAAGAAACTAGTGGGAGGTGTAACCAAGAAGAATGTAAAGGAGAAAATACCAACAGGAATATGCTTTCATTGCAACAAGGAAGGGTATTGGAAGAGAAACTGTAAAGTCTGTCTGGAATCACTAAAGCAAAAGAAGGCATTAGATGCTCCACCGTCTACTTGAGGTATGTTCTTTGTCATTGAAGTTAATACTGTTTGTGATCATAATATTTGGGTATTAGATACCAGATGTGGCTCACACATATATGTTGATATGCAGGGCCTTAGGGATAGTAGACCTCTTAAGAAGAGAGAGATGGACCTATATATGGGGAATGGAGCAAGAGTTACTGCATTAGCCATAGGAACCTATG
>JANJEY010000005.1:51955458-51972522 GCA_024703695.1 Erythroxylum cataractarum
TATTAGATACAAAGGCGATTGGCTTTAGTGCAAATGGGAGATTGTTATAGTAATCCTCTAAAAGCAATGACCTTTAGCACTTTTATACAAACTTTATTTTGATTAATAAAGCGAAAGGCAATTTTCATTAATTTACTTATGAATTGATTTCGTTTTTAAATCAAATTAATAAAGTCCAAGATACAAAATATAGCCTGAAGGAAATCATGATGAGATCATGATAATGAGATTCCTATCATGTGCAATTATGTTAGCATCTAAATTATCTCTAGTCATAGGATTAATGAGATAGGACATTATTAATCTAGATAGACTAGCACATATTATATGCTCTTTGATTTGATCAAGCAGCGGATCTCATAAACTGTAAGCATGAGATGTTTAGAGTTAACATATGGATGCTTACTAATAGTAGTAAGCACATCGGATGGCCCGATATGAGATTATCATATAGATGATCTATCAAATGTCAGTAATTGGGTAGCCAATAAAGAGCTCACCAGGATGACACATAGAGTAATGAGATCCCCAAGATAAGAATTAACACCACTTGGACTAGATCTGACATAGTCAGTCTAGTGCGAGTTGACACATAGCCCATACTCCGAACGAAGTGGGGTATAGGATGGTGAAAGAACGAATTGCACAGTAATTGACTATGGAAAGATTTGTAAGTCAAATAATTAACCATAAAAGAGTTCAAGTGTTAATCCACTTACACTCTAGCAAATTCGCATCATGAAACCCTTCATGATATGCTCGGATTAAGAGTTAATTTAAGTGACCAAAATAATTGAGAACCTAAGAGTCACAATCATAAAAGATTGGATGAAAATTAAAGTGTGCATGGCTATCAATTAAGCAAGCCACGATTGTGACCGACTTAATGACAAATGGTACATAAGTGAGTTCTTCACTCTTATGTACATACGAATTTTTTTCAAAAACACACTCAATATAGAAGCTAAGGGTCTAGAAGAGTTATGGAAGTTAAGAAGAGTAATCTTGGTATTTATTCATGCAATTTTAAGCAATTGTTGCATGAGATTAATTGCATGTAACTTAGTCTTAATCTAACTCTCATTAGAACGCCTACTTGAACTCATCTTGTTTGGTGCTCTAACCACCCATACACACTAATTTTTCTTCATCTTTGCTTGCTCTCTTGATGCCAAAGGTGTTTAGCTATAACCCAAATAAGAAAAAGATTCAAGAAAGGAGGAATATTTGCAAGCTACATATGCTATAATTTCATGTTCTTATAATCTATTTTATACATGCATATGAATTTTGAATTTTTTTGGAGATGTCGTGAGGTTGGAATTTTGATTTCGACACTTCTAGTGCCTTGCGACATATGTGATACATAGACCCATAGCTCTCCAATACTTTCTTCATAATTTTATGACTATTATTTTTCATCTCATTGATCAATTTGTTTATTCGTGAAAAATAATCACAAATAATTTCATCTTGGCTTTGTTCCATCGTCTCGTATTGCCTTTTCAAACCTTGTAGTCTCGTTCGTTTAATTATGTCTACTCCTTCATATATTTTGAGTAGAATATTCCAAGTCTCCCTTGCTATTTTAGTATAGAATATTTTTTCAAGAATCGCCAACTCAACAGATTGACAAATTAAAAACAAAGTCTTTTCATTTAATGAATGATCACGAACTAGTTGTTGTGATTCTTTAGGCGTCAGTTTTTCTTTTTCTACTAAGCTTTCTCCAAAATTTCACCATATCTATTACTTCTCAGATATAGCTCCTTCAAGCTTTTCCAAATCGCAAAATTATTTTTGCCATCAAACTTGAGAATAGATAATTGCATTGGTTGAACTTGAAGACATCCTGATCTTCTTGAGCATTTTAACCTTGTTCTGAGACTAGATGTTGTCAATTATAATTGCCTAAAAATAAACTAGTTAACAAAATACACACTCAAAATTTTATTAATGATTCACACTACACAACTCATTAGAGTTGAGCACCTTACAAAACTTTCACATCTTTTTTCACTCACTTTTCTTTTTGAGTTTTTTGTACAATAAATATAATGGTGAAATGGTTATATTTATAGAGAACAAAGTTGGTAATAATCGATTATAATGCCAGCAGCAATGAAGCTATCCAAAAGAGTTCAAAGATAATTTGACTTGATATTTGGACCGGGTGAAATACAACACTTTACAACCTATGATCTAAAATCATGTATTAAATCAAGGATAGTTCATAACAAAAATTTATAAAAAAAATTATTAAACTTATAATATATGTTAAAAATTAAATTCTATCTAAATTTTTATCTATTAAAAATTCATTGTAAACGTTTTGTAGATATTTTATTTTATTTTAAATACTAAATTACAAAATATATTTGAATAAAAATGTTAAGATCAAAAATATAATTTTTACCCATGAGCATACGATGTGTCTAAAAAGGCAGCAGGTCAGGACCTGCTCTCTGACGACGACTCATTATTAAAAGGTCAAGGATGGCATCAGGTGATTGGTGTTGACAGAATAACTATAAGCAGGTGGACCCTAAGAGAATTTGAAAGCGAAAGTTTAGAAATATATGTTTGGCATTGGCAGAGAAGTTTGCTCGTCCTCAATAATTCATGTTTTATGTCTCAAACTTTAGTTTGAAAAAAAGTGGAAATTCGTTCCATTCTGGATTCCCATTTCAGTTCAGAAACTTTGAAGCAATTTCAGAGTCACTCTTTCTAATTACGTTTTGGCCTTTTTTCTTTGTCTCAATCATATCTTCTTCTTACTGCCTTCTTACAAGTCTAATGCAATTTCAAGTTGTAACTGTGTAGTTTCCCTTCACTTCATGGTCCACAGCCAAGTAACATTTTTTGTATCCTCTCGACCTTATTTCTAGTTGCTTCTCATTCTGCTTAAATAACATTGCATTCTTCTCTTTCTGTTTATCACCGAAGCAAACTACCACAAAAGCAGAGTGTGCAAATCCTTGATTAAGCTTGTGGTCGTAATTAATGTGATGCCCACCTTAGAGTTACAGGCGATGTTAAATGAGCAGTTGCAACCAGTAGTGCCACCACCACCAAAGATGGTGGAGCCATGTCGGTATTCACACCGATCAATAGAGACACTGGTCGTTGTGTTGGCAGTGATCACCATTGTTGGTGTTATTGCAGGTATTATTGCACGTTTCTGTGGTGGGCAGCATTTTGGCAGAAATGGAGAGCATGACATTGAAGGCTGGGTAGAAAGGAAGTGCAGGAGTTGCATTGATGGAGGCCTCCCCGCCGACGCCGAAGAATCAAAGCCAGTGGCGGAGGAGGCTAAAAAGTGATCATATAGAAACTTCAAACGTTCTTTTGTGCTGCATATAATCTCTACGTTAGCGCTGCACAGATCGAGTATTTGTTGCCTGATCACGTAACTTTTCTGTTTTTTAGAATGTAGTATGAACTTAATGGTGTTGCTGCGTCCCTTCATTCTTCTCTTTGTTTCATTCAATCCTTTTCACGCGTTGCAATCAAAATCCGTTCTTTTACATCATCATGGCAGAGACAATGAAATATCCAGGAGAAGCTGAAGAATAAAACAAAAGCCAAAGACATGCATAAACTTTTGAACAATGTGACCGTTGCTTTTCCAAAAAGGCGAAAAGCTAATATACAAATGCCGTTGGCATTCTTAACAAAATCATTTATCTCTTGCACGCCATTACCAACGGTTTCAAGATTGGCAGTAAAAAGCTCATGCCTGAATGCTCAGCTTTTGGCTTATGTTTAGGTGAGTGATAGATACTTCCTTGTCATTCATCTCATAGCCCAGTTGCCTTAAAATGTTGACCAGACTTCAAGAAATATAAAGACAAAATAATGGACCTCAATCTCATCTTTTACTCCTGTACTGGTGCAACACAAGCAGTTAAAAAACGATTTCATACATGGTTCTGGAGGAGGTACTTGCCTCAACCAGTGTAACTTAGTAGTCAAAACAAACCAAACCAAGAGATTAAAAGGAAAGAATCAAAATGAATAATTAAACGAAATAACAGATGCTGATCCATGACTACTTTTATTGAGAGGTCATTGACACCTGAACTCGGTAGTCTCCACAATGCTAGAGCCTAGAAGCAAATGCTTCTCAACATATTGGTAATTATGATTTCTTCAGTAAAAATCTTCAAAACTTCGATTCCTTCTTTAGACAATCTTCCATTCTCTTCTAGCAGTTAATTCCACACAGTTCAACATCTGGTCCAGTCACCTTGATTGTGAAAGGATCAATGCGGACCCATAGTAAGGAGAAGATAGAAGCTAGGAGAACAGACCACACAACAACAATTGTAGGTGTTCGGTTTTGGCGTCCCATCAGACCCTTAAGGAAAGGATAGAGATGAATAATCACCCAGAAAGCAAAGAATAACTTGCCAAAAAGAGGACCCCATGATTGATAACCACTATTAATGGCATAGGAGACTCCAGCGACCACTCCAACCATGTTGATTATTAGGAGGGTGGTTGGTGGGATGAGCAGAGTAGTCCATTTGAACATATAAAGTTCAGCAAAATCCCCATCCTCGTCGGATGCTTTTGAAGTGACAGTAAAGTTGGTGTCTATACCTGCAAGGACTTTTAACAGGCCTTGGAAAAGAGCAAACAGGTGAGCTGATACGCCTCCAATAACCCAGAATTGTTCATTCCTCCACCACTCATCAATGCCAACACCACTCCATCTCATTTCCAAAATACCAGTCGCAAAGATTGACAGGAAAAGGGATATGAACCAGATACTAGCAATGTTGCTAATCTGTAGTTTCATTAAAACACAATTGTGTCATGTCAAACTTAAGCTGTCATGCTGAAAACTATAATTTTGAAAACAAATTCAAATAAGTAGCTCTTTACAGCCTATGAGTTGCTCCATTTTATAACATCATAAAAACAAAAAAGATCACCTTCTAGTTTGAAAAAGAAAATTTCATATCATAGATTAATAAATAATCCCACCTTCAGGTGACAAGTTCTCAACACTAACCCAAACCAAAGAGTTTGAATATGGAGATTGATGATGTTTTTCAATAAAGAAATGTTTACCTGTGGAATAATAAACTTTCCTGTCAGAAGACAGACAGCAGGCAATGTACAGTATGCAAGAAGAGGAATGGCAGTGACTGGGTAAATAGTGGTATTGACATAAGCAAATCTTTCGAGCCATTTCAGCCTTCCACCATAACCATACCATATGGGGCAGTGACGACTGAAGAGAATTTCAACCGAACCTAAAGCCCACCGAAGGACTTGATTCAAACGATCAGAAAGGTTAATAGGAGCAGATCCTTTAAAGGCAGGGCGTGGTGGCATGCAGTAGATTGATCTCCAGCCACGGGCATGCATCTTAAATCCTGTTAGGATATCCTCTGTGACAGAACCATATATCCATCCTATCTACAGAAAGGAATCCATACACAAGTCATTATCTCTTCTAACCCTTCACAAGATATATGCAGCGACAAGTATTTATTTTCCTTTTTCTTCATGGGTGTGGGTTAGACCAATTGCACAGTTTGGTTTTGTAATTGAAAAGCAGATTCAATCAATTTCAATGCTAAATTTGTTGCCCATATTTAAACGACAATAAACAATAGAAGAAGTAAGAAAAGAAAGGTTTAACATACTTCACTTCCCCAATCTGTCTTGTCCTCATATCCACAACTAATGACATGAATAGCTTCTTTGAGGAGAGACTCAGGGGTTGCAGATTCAGGGACACCGCCATTTTCCATCAGTGTTGAAGCAACAAATACAGTTGATTGACCAAATCGTTTCTCAAGTGTCATCTGTGACATGAGCAGTGATTTTTCATCATCAAAGCCAGCACCTATAAGAGGACAAACAGTCGCTGAGGATCAGATCTGAAACTAAAACAGACAACACCTGACATCACCCTATGACCCTTATAGTACTAACTGAACTTGAAACAACCTCATGATATTATTCCTAGGAAAGCTCAATCAAGAAAATAACGGTTCATGTTTGAAACTTTGATTGCTTTTAGAAACTGCATACAATTAGTAGACAAATTCAGCATGCCCATTCTCCTCGTTCCTTCAATTTACAAAAGTAAAAGTAAATTTCTTATTCAAGTGACGACGGGAGTTAGATAGAAAAAGAAGGAAATAATTAAGCTCAATGACATTTCAAATAGAGCTTCTTTGACAACGAAAAGCTTGATATAAGGGTTAAAAACAATTAGAAGTATCAAACTAGTAGTAATTCAAAACAGAAATGTAATGTCACAGATTGAATAGCTTGGGATTGCAAAAATTCAATTAAGAAAGGGACATGTGCAAGATAAGATACCATAAAAAGGAAAAAGAAAATAAGGGTAAAAGTTAACCTTCGACCCCTTCTTCTATATCTTCCAAGTTGAAAACTGGCACAGTAGGGTCGACATGTTTGCCAGATTTCTTTTTTCTACTTGAATTTGAACTCTTCTTTCGAGATCCGCCACCAAAGCATGAAGAGAGCACTCCTGGTTTCTTATGCTTGGATTTAAGGGGAGGCTCGTAGCCATACAAAGCTGTCCTATTGAAAACGCACCCAGTACCCACATATACAGGGCCTTGGATGCCATCCAGCCCCCTTAAATTTATCTAACAACATTATAATAGACAATCCATTGAAGATTGGATTAGAACGAAAACAAAAACATGGAATAAGGGCTAAATGACAACTGCTAGAACTTACATCAAAGAAAACAGTGTTGCGATTAGCATATCTATCATTTTTGTCAATCCCATCAAATCTCTGGGGAAACTGGACATAACAAACTGATCTTCCTAGATTGGGATCCATCAGAAAACACATAGCTTCTCTCAAAGCCTTGCTATTGTTTATGTAATGATCACAATCCAGATTCAACAAGAAAGGCCCATTGGTAAGCACAGCTGAAACACGCACCTGCCAAGGGACAGATGTGTTTTGGGTTAACAACTTGCTAGATGTGCCTGACAGATTAGCTGCTCACTTACCAATGCATTCATGGCACCAGCTTTTTTGTGATGCTGAAAACCAGGGCGCTTTTCACGAGAAACATATACCAGCCGTGGAAGTTCATTGCCCTCAGTGTCAAGTCCTCCACTATTACCCAAGAAAACCTGCAAATTGTTATTCAAGCAGCAAGTTTGAAAAAAAGGCACGTCAATAAAAAGCAGAGCTGATTAACTAAGTTTTCTTTCTCCCCAACCAACATGTGTAATAGCAAGGTCATATGACACAAGATACACATCGAACAAGTCTCTCATCAAGAAACCGAATAAAAATAGAGCAGAATTTTAAGAGAAACTGGAATTTTACTTTGGCATACAATGACGCAAATGCATTGAGATCATGGCTAATTGGTAAGATGATTAATACCAATGACACGGAGAACATTGCGATTTAGTTCAAGATGGACCAACCTGGATCAATCCTAGATGATCTCTGGTAGAATTTCACTTTGGCATACAAAGATGCAAAAGAATTGAGGTCATTGTTAATTGGTAAGGTGATTAATAACAACCAGGTGTCTCTTGATGGAGAACATTGTGATTTAGCTCAAAATGGACCAACCTGGGTCATTCCTGGATGATCTCTGGTGGAATTTTACTTTGGCATACAATGATGCAAATCCATCGAGATCATGGTTATTTGGTAACATGATTAATACCAACGAGATGTCTCTTGATGGAGAACATTGTGCTTTAGTTCAAGATGGACCAACCTGGATCATTCCTGGATGATCTCTGGTGTTATTTCCAGGCCAAGGAGTACCATCTTGCATAGACCATCCTTCATCAGGAACCTTCTGTGCCTTTGCTACCAAACCGTTGATGCGAACTTTAAATTCTTCATACTCTCTCTACATTTCCAACAGGAACATAACATTCAAGTAGTGTCTAATTAAATCAAATTAATATTTGAACCTTGAATCCCTACCTTCATAGCTCGTCGATCTTTGACAAATGATGGATGAACCTTATCTTTCAGGTAGTCAATTTTCAGTGCAAAGTACCACTCCGGAGCTCGTGGTTCAATGTTATATTTCTTGCAAAAAGGAACCCATTTTCTAGCAAATTCAGATGTTTCCGAAAGGGCTTCGAACGTCAACATAGCAGCTCCATCATCTGAAACATAACATGAAACTTTGTCCACTGGATAGTCAACTGCAAGAATAGACAGGACTGTATTGGCTGTGACAAGTGGAGGCTCCTTTAAAGGATCAACTGTACTGACAAATATATCAACAGCAGCCAATTGTGATGGTTCTCCTTCTTTTTCATATCTGTGAAGAATTAGGAAAATCTAAAATATTTAGTATCTATGGAACTTGACAAAATTTACCTACCTTGAGGGTATGTTATAGGAAAAGGAGAAAGGTACCTCAAAGCTAGCCTGTCAAGATATGTCTCACGGTTCACAGGTAGCCATTTGGGGAACTGATCCAATATCCATGAAATTGCAAACCAGATCTCACAAATGACGGATATCAACCATAGAGGATAAGCATCCTTCACAGGATTTGTGATACGGTAGTGTAAGAAAATGCAAAGAATGATAAGCCGTAAGATAATGACCATCCTGTAAGGATTAATCCTAGAGGATGGAACTGAAACCTTTCTTGAGAGAGGCTGACGTGTTTCATCATTTCTGTTTCACAATAAGAATAAACTAAGATGTTAAAGGAGGTAATCTATCAGTAAAGTAACTACAAAAGCATTAAAGCAGTCCTCACTGGCTCATTTTCTCAAGAAGATAAATACATATTTTCACTTTATCGGTGCTTATTAAACAAAATATTTTTTAACTAAGTGCAGGGCACCTCGTCATAATGAACACATAAGTCCCAGCCAAGGAAAGTATGCAATGAAGGAAAAAGAAAAGACTGAGGAAGAGATATATTAGCTCATGTTGTATTCGCCCTTGAAGTTATAAAATGCTACACAGCAGGTGATTCTAGGATATGAAACTGCCAAACAGGCATCTAATGTAATTAAAATATGAAACATGAGTCCTGATTAAAACTGCAAGAAACTGAGAACCAGGGTACTGGGAATGGGCTAGTGTGAAAGAACTCAGGGAGAAAGTAAAACAGAAGTTCCATATGGATTGAATTTAAATGTTTTTAGGTACATCCATATGAATATATCATGCAGTGAAGGTAATATCTTGGTAATTCATGTACATCACATGACACTTACAGCAAAGAGTCATCCAAAAGCACATCAGTGCTAGCATCAAAATCTCCGCCACCCCTTCCTTCAGATGGTGCATTACTAACACTCATCGGAGCAGCATTCTTTTCAGGCTTCATCCTCCAACCATCAATCCTCTCTTTCCAGGCTACATTCCCAAATCCTAAAGAGCCAGAATCCCTTCCTGGATCTACCACCCTGATATTGGCTGCAAAAGATAATGGTTATCCAAAATGTATAATGAAACTAAAAAAACAGCAGTATATATTATATTGGTTAGCACAATATTTCATAAGCCAACGCAGATCATTACCTCTGCTACCACTTTCAGGAGAAGCCATTGAGAAACGTCCAGGAGATGCAGCTGAAAGGTCTCCAGAGACCTGTAGATTTTCCAAATTTCACCACTTAAATCCTGCAAACAACAAAAAAAATCTCAAGAAAATTGAATGATTCAATCACCTACCGAGCGTCTGCCAGCCAGGTAAGGAATTTGGTGCTCTTTATCATAGCTTGTAGGTGCAACATACTCCTTCCTGCCAGACCCTGCATCCCAACTCAGCATTCGATCTATCTTCCTTTTCTCCTCTTCTATCCCTGATGCATGGTGATTTGACTTGCTTTCAGCATCAACATCATCAGTAACTTCAGCTTCTTCCCCATGAATAGGAGGGCTACCTGATAGTCATCAACATTGAAATCAGTTCTCCCACTTCTATCCATCCACCCAAAATGTAACAGGTCATGAAAACTAACCTTTATGCCTCTTGTACTTAGTCTTGCACTGGGGACAAGATTGATTACCATCTTTTCTCTCATATTCATAACATGGGCGGCAAACAGGAAATGCGCACACATGGCAAGCAATAAAAGGTTCTCCATCTGCTGTTCTGCCAATATCATCACTGCAGATCTGGCAGACTTGCATATTGGTTTGTGTTACATTTTTCTGCTCAATGGCAATAGAAACGGGTATCAGAAGTCAGATGTGAACCACTGATAAATGCCTCTGCAGACCAGAACTTTAACTACAACCAGAAAGAGCTCAAGAAAACAGATTGCTTAAGTTTTTAGTTTTATGGATCTTATTAAACAAGGCATAAATAACTAAATAGAATAATAAATAGAAAGAAATGGGAAATATCAGCAACAAAAATAGTATTGGATGATTAGGATTAATAATAAAATGGACCAGCCGAAAGCGACTAAATTCGTGATCCATCGACACTAATGAGACGAAACAATAAACTGATTGATGGAAAGCAACTAAGCACGTAATCTAACATCACATATGCAGTCAGGAGTTTGTCAAAGAGAGTAATAAGCTGGGAAAAAAAAAGAACTTGTGGATCTCAGGAGTGATGACTAAAATTAAAAATAACGGCTTGATGTTGAATCATACAAGTCAAAAGCACGAAGTAATACAAACCCAAATAACTCTGTTTCTCATTCTTTTGGGATCCACATATTCGAAAGGAAAATAAATAAATAAAAAAGCAACAGGCATGCAAAGATCCAACAAAAGAGTACCAAAACCTGATCTAACAGAAGAAACAAATCCAAAATATGAAAATTAAACTCCGATGAAATCTAAAAAATTGAACAAGCACATTAATCACATAAGCGTCAAGAAAGCAAAGTATTTCCAGTTCACTAACTCCTGTTTCTTCTTCTGAGTTCATTGTCATCTTAGCCGATCAGAACAATTGCTCTCTTATCTCGTCCTTAGCCAAAGCTTTAAATCCACCCCAGAAATAGTAACTTCAAGGCTTCATTTTAACTCAGAGATCAACAAAAACACATCTCACTAAAACCCAGAAATTGTTTTAGCGAGAAAATGATTGGGTTAGGAGAAATGTAGTGATCATAGAGCTACTGATGCCTTGCATGACATGAACTCCAACTAACTAACAGAGTCTTCACTAAAAAGCCCCACCGACACTGAAAGATAGAAACAGACAACGACCGACATAAGATAACATGCTCTCTCTCTGTCCCCACTTCTCCCCCTTTTTTTTTTCTTGTAATTATTTTCTTACCTATTGATATGTTGGTTAGAAAATTATAATCAAAGCTGCAAAAAGGGGTAAATGAAGCAGAGAACTTGCAGTGCAAGTTTGGACATAGTACGAGAAACTCTTTTCCTTTTCTTGGATTACAATTTAAATTTGGTTTTGACACGCACAAATGTAACTTCTGACGTGGCTCGTTCCAGATCTGAACCAGTTTAGTCCACTACTTTGATTGGCTGGTGTGCTCGAGGTATTGCTGCATGAATGTGTTAATTTATGCTCTAGTTAAGTGATAATTATTTTAAAATATTTTTTATTTTATGTACACTCAAATATATATATATGACAGAATTTATGAAATAAATAAAATTTATTAATAAAATTACAATGAAATTATAATTATGAAATTTTTTTTACATTTATTTATTAACTCTAAATTGTTTCTAGTCATTGTTCTATTAAGATTAGATATTAGTAGAATATCAAAAACTTAATATATATTTGATTTATTTTAATAAAGAAAGTAGTCAATCTTATAAATTAAAGTATGGAGATACTTTAATAAGTTTACTGAACTTGACCTTATATTATAAATTTATTTAGAACATTACTTTTATGTCTATAAAATTTCTAATTGTATTGATTATCTTAGTGATTCTTTGACTCAAAACCTCTAAAGTTATCTTATATAAATATTGTTATGTTTTGAGAAACTGTTCTTAATTAGATTGATATGGAAGATCCTTGATCAAGTTGAAATGTCACTTTATAAATAGTTTACAAATGTCATTGATATAATCAATTACTACCGATAGAGAATTAATATGATTTGAATCAAATAAAATAGGCATTAATTCTATGCTCTATGTCTAATTGAAACATTGTTTGATGAAATCATTGAATTATACAAAAAAACATGCATAAAAAGATTAGTCAAAACTACTTTGACATTTTTAAATATTTAGGCAGTCATTATGTGATACTAAATATCAATTTTAATTTATGGATATAAATTATTTAGTTAGAGAATTAATGATAATTTAAAGGAGTTTAATTTATCTAATCATAAATATAATTTAAGGTTATAATTTATATCTATCGACAATATATTTGAGAACCTAAAAGGTCATATATAAAGAACGAGTTGAAGAGCAAAAAAATATTTTTAATTATATTAGATTTGATTGTAAAGTTTAAGAAACTTTAAGACTAAATATGAGATATTTAATAAATAATGATCAATATGAGATATCAGATTTTAGATTTTATTTGGGCATAACTGGTATTTAATTAGAATTAGTTATATTTCTAATTAAGTTTAATTGTAATTAGAATTTAATATAGTTAAATTACTATAATGTTCAAATTTTATTATAAATAGACTTAAGCTTTAAAGAAGCCTGCGCTCCTTTCCTAAACCTTTCTATAATAGTTGCATAGTTCTCTTAACTTATTTTGTGAATATCGCTGGAGGTTGGACATTTGTGTAACTATGGTAATTGAGATGAGTTAATTTTAGAAATGATTTGAAGGATATGACAAGAAAAAGATCAAATTTCAAAATAAGGTACTGATTATGATTCATGCTTTATTGTGCTTTATAGGTTAATCATTTTATACAATTTTAAGTGATCTTGGTTTTCAAAAAATTAAATATGAAAAAGTTGTGTAATTATTCCACTGTGTACGGAATCAATTTCAGCCAGATTTCTCGTGAGTGGTATCATAGCTAACTTTAATTCTATAACTTGATTAAAATTATTTAATTGTTATTGATTTTAATATTTTCATATTGAAATATAAACCCAAAAAAATAGATTTAGAGTTCTGGAATTTTAATTTTAGAATTTCCAAATTCCAAGATTTATGAAACTTGAAATTGTTCATAGAATCCAGGAAGTTAGAAGCTTAGAAGTCTTGAGAACTTAACATGGAAAAACCAATTAGCTAGAAACAAGTTAAATGTCTTGGTTTAGGATTGGTGAATCACGTGTTACATTAAATAGAAGTTAACAAACACAATGGTTGCCATAAAAATTTGAAAACTGGGATTGGAAATTAGTTTAAATTTGAAAGCCACCATCATCAAATTAATTATTGTTGTAACAAAGTGCCAAATATAGAATTATTGTACGCTTATGGTTGTGGATTGAATATTGATGGGTTAGTTGTCGGGTTGCGTTGAGTTTGATAAATTAGTTTGAGATTGTCTATTGGTAGCCAGCGAGGTGAGGGCAGCATCTGCGGAAGGAAGAAGATCTATTGAAGCCGACAACTGGTCCTTTGTCGGCAGCTTGAAAGTGTTGGCAACAACAGAACCTCCAGGATGCGGCTGTTTTGTGTATAGGAGGTGCAACGTCCGAAGCAGCCTGAATGGTAGTGTCGCTTGCAGGAGCTGGCGACAGAGAACATGCCGATAAATGGTTCTGGGCTATAGAAGCGTGACGCTCTTCATTTGCTTCAGATGATGGCGCGTTGATGGTTACAGCTGGCATTGTATAAGGTGGCGGTTGGTGGTGACTAGGGTTTCTTTATCATGAAATTAGGGTTTATTAACTTGAAGAAGGAGCATGTTTGGAAACATGTTTAATATTAGGCATGTTTGGAAACAAGTTTGAGAAAAAGGGTACTAGGATATTAGGTTAGCTTGTTCTAGATTAAGAATAACGAATTCGTAACTTAGAATAATCCTTGTAAAGGTACAAGGATATGCTCAACCTAGATAAAATTATCCTTCACCGACTAAAGTATTCCAAGACTAATTTTCAAATAAGATTTAAAATTGTTTTAAATTTTTAAATATTAACATCAACAATAATAAAAGCACCTAGTGAGAGTTCTGCTAAAACGTAGAATCCGAGAAGGTCTAGTAGTACACAACCTTACTCATACCTGGTAAAGAGATTATTTCTGATAGACTCATATGTAATACAAAATAATGAGAATACAAAATATAAATAAATATGTATAAATAAAAATATAAAAATATGTAATGTTATTCTTAATACAATACATATAGAACATGATAAAAATTAATAAAAAATTAAAATAAGTAAATAAATATAGAAACTATAAAAAAGATAAGTATAAGAATAAATCAAACTTGTCATTACAAAAAAGTAATTATACTAAATAAGAAACTGCTTAGGCTAAATAACTAGGGGGAAGTACTATGTAATTAAAATATTAAGTCAACTATAAAATAAAAAACTCAAAGGAAAATATTTAAAAGACTTAAAAGAACGAGAAATATCTTTTTATATGAGATTCTTTATCTATATCCTAGTACACTAAAATTTTCTGTTACAGGTCATGTCCTTAGTAAGTTATAGTCGAGCCATATCATTCTTGATCAATTCCTCTAGTTTTTCCTAGTCCTTCCTTTTTTCTCTTACAGGCTTTAAATACTATTTTCTCGTATCTTCTCACTAGAACATCAAGGTGTTTCCCTTTCAAATGTTTAAATCACCTAAGTCTTGTCTCTATTAGTTTTCATTAATACTAGCTACCTTTAATTTGTCACTTACTAATACATTCTTGGCCTTATCTTTTTTAGTAAAGTTATATATCCAATGACGCATCCTCATCTCCGCCACCATTAGCTTTTAACTATGCACTTGTTTGATGGGCTAACATTCTGCCTCATATAGCATAGCTGACCTAATCGCTAAACAATAGAATTTACCTTTGAACTTGAATGGTATCTTCTTGTCACATAAAACTTCTGATACACTTCTCCATTTAAGCTACCTGATTTGATATGATTGATTATATCTTCATCAATCTTTCCATTGCTTTAAATGACAAACCCTAGGTACTTAAAATATTCTTTTCGTTGTATAAGTTCTGAACCAATCTTTACCTTCACATTGGAAGTCACTTATAACCTGAAAAGTTAAGCTTTAAGTACTCAGTCTTAGTTTTGCTTAATATTTTCACTTTGAAATTGTTTTTCCATTCACAGAAATTTTAACATTGCTCTCTAAACACTCATTGATTCAAATTCAAGATCAACACTAAAACAAGGGAATTTCTCATATGCAGAAGGTAAAGAGAAAAAGATGATTTTTTCATATATTGCAACTATTACATCCATCGTGAATGAGTTCTGGAGCTTTTCAAATTAGCTCACACACAAATTTCTTGCCTAATTACATCAATGGCTCAAAATCAAAGATGAAAACAACTAAAGAGTAAGATTTTGACAAGTATCCTACTCTCATTGGTTCAGTGAGTACAAAAGTTAGTTGATGGTTAATACATTAACAAAGACTAACAAAGAGATTTCCTGATGAGTTAAAGCTACAAAAGTAAGAAAAAGACAAACATGCTTAAAAACTATAGGAACAGAAACGGATGCTCGAATTCCTTGATTTTCTTCAATGCTAATTGTTACTTTGACTTTGAATTCCTCTCCTCCATTGACTTGTACAGCTTCACTTTAAGTTGCTTCAGGAATTTGCTTCATGAATTAGTTCAAAACATGTTTCAGAAATTTCTAATTATGCTTCAGGTTTTTGTCTTCAGTTGATGTAGTGTTAGGTCTAAGCTTGCTGAGCATCTTCTAATTCTTCATTCTTCAATCTTTCTATGAATGTAGCTTCAATTTTCTCACTTGTCTTGCTTTGATCTTCATTCCTAAACTGATTCTCAATCATTTGAATTCTCCTCCTTGGATCCAAGTATTTTTGAATTGCTCCCAAAATCATCAACTCTAGCTTCCTCTTAACAACCAGAAATTTTCTCTTCATTCGGCTTCTCTTCTACACTTTCATTGAGCTAACAAATTTCTCCACCAACTTCAACATAGCAAGCTACATGAAACAACACAAACCAACATAATATATTATGCAAATGAGAGAATTATGAGCTCAAATAAATTATTCGATAACTTTCTTTATGCATGATATGTGCGTGTAAGACCTCATTTTTTAATTGTCCATAGGTATACTTTGTCTAATATATTTTATTTTCTCATTAATTACATGTTTAATTTGAAATTAACAATTTTCTAAAAAAGGTAATGTCTAGACAAATTAAAGATAGTTATTTTTTTTACAAATTACGGAAGACAAGAGTTAGGTGGTTCGTACTTACATTATTATCAGAATCATCTTGTACAGAAGCAAAACTTTTTGGCACGAAAGCAACTACGACATTTGTCAATGAAAATACCAACTCCTAAATTGTTTACTTCTTCCAATTTTGTAATACCAAATGTCTGTTGTGTCTGTAAATCAATATGCATATTAAATAATTCAAACAAAACACAACATGTAATGCAGTTATTAAAAATAATTGAAATTAATACAAAAACTTTCTTCGATTTACCATAAGTAAATCAGTCATGTGTATTGAAAGTGGGATAACAACACTAATATTTTGTTGACTTGTTCCTATATCATTGACCTAACATGATAAATGATTCAAAGTTTAATAACACATTACAGACATAAAATATTTCAAACAATAGAAACAAATAGTTTAACAAAGAATACCAGAGGAGTTGTTGCATAATGATGATAACTGTATAACATTGTTGACTTATCCATATGAACACCTATTAGCTGCAATTCGTATTTGTGATAACCAATAGGTTGATAAATAAAAGATTACATTGATACAAATTTTTATACCAATAAGACAATATTAGAAATTGAACCTGAGATTGTTCTAGCCGATCTTCATGATTGGAAACCAAACTTATCAAATCCTTACAAATACAAACTGTCTGTATATGGTTTTCCTCATAAGCAATAAAAACAAATTTAGTTGAAAAGAAATAGCATAACACATGCAAACATTATTAATTACCCAATACCAACCTGATGTTG
>JANJEY010000005.1:51982431-52002798 GCA_024703695.1 Erythroxylum cataractarum
CGACCGGTTTAATGTCCGGTCCGATTTTTAAAACATTGTATATACATGCTTATGTACAACCAATCTTACATTGGATTGCTATACGTCGCAATTGCAGTAAATAATTGATAATAGTTAGATACTATTCGTCTGTCTTAAAATATCTCGTAAGTAATTAAATAATTAAAAAAATTAGAGACCAAATAATTAAATGTGCCTCAAACATTAATAGGTGGCATGCTTGAACACGTGAATCATGTTAATGTTGCATTCTATACACTCAATAAGAGATATAATCAAATTACAAAAATAGAACTTTTAGATGGTTGTTAATTATATTGGATAAAAAATAAGGTTAAATACACTAAAAATCTTAACCTTTTTTTAGTTTTCACGTTTTAAAATATAATTTATTATGATATTGATTAATTATTATAGAAGTGACATCTGATCAATTTTTCACTCAAAATAGTGTAATATTAAATTTTTTTAAGTTTTAATATAACGTTGTTTTAGAATTATGGATAAGCGAAAAATTATTATGATAGATAAAAAATATTATAGGGTGGTAAATCATAATATTTAATAGAAATAATTTGTTTATGGAAAATGTTACTTTAATTCAACCCAAATAATTAAAAAATTCAAGAGGTTTAAGATTAAGAAATTCAAGTTATTATTAAACTGATATATAATAAATAAAATTGAATAGAATAAAAATTAAGTAAATGCCAAAGCAATATTTACAAGTTAATTAAAAAATTGAAATTAAAAAATAAATTGAACTTAATTAGAAAATTGAGGTAATAATCTACTAAACCTATCTTAAAGTATGCTAAATTTTAACTCTAAAATTTTTTGTGAGGATTTTTAAGTTAAGCACGACAACTTTAAAGGTATGAAATACAACTTGGAATATCATTGTTCACATTAACATTAAAACTATGGGAAATTAATTTTTGTGCTATTAGAAGAAGGACATTAAGAATTGCTTCCTAACTTTGATTAGTACTCATATTCTCCTTTTGAATTTTCATATAATAATTGGAGAGGTGACGACTTGAAATCAAGAAAGTTTGGATATTCAAATTATAAACATAACTTCTTTAGTTTCACTTATGTTTTTATTTTTCTACTTCAACTTTTAAAACAAAACTTTTTATTTCATGACATAAAATCTAGTTTTGAAATTTACTTTTTTTTATAATCTAACTTTATTGTTAACTAAATATATATTATTTATTAAATTTTAGTAAAAATTATTCCTTCGATAATGTAATTTAATTTATTTATTTATTTAAATGTCAAAATATAAAAATTAATTTAAGAAATAAAATTTTCAAATTTAATTAATATATATTTTTCAATTAAAATATCTTAAAATACATAAATTTCAAACTTTTTTACATATTAAGATTAAAAATATTAAATTATAGACAATAAAATTTATTTTAATAATTAAATATTAGTTTAAAATAAGATTTTACAAGTTTCTTATTTTTTTAGATATTTGTTTTAATAAAATCTTAAAAATTATTATTGCTAATTATTAAAAAATTTTACAGAAAAGATTAATTGAAATTAATTACTTTATTAATTCATAATATTAATTTATCCCCGATTTTTATTTAATATTTTACTATTGTCAATAATAAAAACATAATTATAATATTTAATAATAATAAATATATTGTTTTTTAAAATATATAAGCTAAATTTATGAAACAAAAACTATAATAATAAAAAAAGTAAAACAAAAACTCCTGTATGAACATTTCATTTATAAAGCCATTGAAAATTTTGTCATTCGTTCTCTTTCCAGAAGTAAGCGCATAATGACAAAACTCACTTAACTCAACAGTTGCATTAGCCGATACGTAAATAGGAAAATGCATATTGAAAGGTGGAGCAAATGTCGATTTACTAGTCTAATATGATATTTCTTGTTTAATGATCATGCCCCGTTTAATGATCATGCCCCGTTCAATCATTTGTTCATTAAGTATATATACTAAGGATAAACGTGATGGACGATCACGAAATTTTTCTCGTTCGTTCATTTAATCTGACGGTTGGTTCTTTGCCTGTTCCTGTATCATGCCTCTGAATTTATTAAGTATATCATGCCTCTGAATTTAATCCCGTTCATCCACTCTCGAAATGCCGAGACTCTCAAACATTCTACCTTTATGCACTGACAAAGCCCTTTGCCTCTCTTTCGGCTTCATCTCCTTCTCCACCACTGAGAAAGAAAGTGGTGGTCAGTGATCAGTAGATAGGAAAGCAAAAGCACGCAACCAACAAACAATTTCAGGAAAAAAAAAGCTATGATTACTTGAAAAATACCCGTCAGTTGCCGCAAGTCCACTTTTGACGTCGATTGCAACTCTGGCAATAGCTTCGAAGCTTTGAAGTTTAAGGTTCAACAAAAGGTCTCGTTTTCCTTTCTCTGTGTGCCTTTTTTCCTTCGACTTTGCTTTATTGACGATTTTATAGGCTTTTGTAGATTCTTTAAGAGATGATGATAAACCTGTTTTGGATGAATCTCATTTCACTGACCAAATTAGGTTGCTTTCCATCGATGACGAGGAAGAATGTAGCCAGAAGCACGAATCATGTAGGGAGGTTTTTTTTTACGCTTAGGAATTTAATCGAATGCTATAGTTGTTTACAGGTTTTTATAATTTCAACATTGTTTTATTTTATTTTATTTTTAGTTATGTTATGTGATGTGTAGGGTTTGGTGTTTAACGTTAAGGAGGAGGTGTTGATATTGTAGGAGTTTGCTGTTCAGGCCTGAACTGTTAATGTTAACTTGTGAAGCTTTTATTATGTGCACAGAAGGGTCAATTGGGTCAAGGAGCTGCACTTCAGTGTGAGGTGTACGGTTATTTGTTAACCTTCCAAGTTAGCCGGGAAAGGCAATTGATTTTCTTTTCTACTTCATTATCATTTATGAGTTACTTTACTTAGTAAAAATTTTGTTTTATTCCCTCTATTGCACGGATAGAGGACTGTTGCTTCTCATCTTTTCTGAAGTTAAGTGTATCTAAAGAATAACTTTGAGTTCTTATAGGTTTTTGTGTGATTAAAAAATTACGCTTTTAAGTAAGTGATGCCAGCGAGGGATTCAGGGTTTACTTGTGTAACACTCGATATCTGATTTACCCGGTACACCCGAAAAAAATTGATATTTAAGACTAATGTCATTAAAACCAGGACAGTGAATTATAATTTTTAGTCACATCAAATTAATGATGTTTGACACTTTTTCGGTTATCATAGGAAATTGTACGATTAGATTTTGAAAGAATCAGTACAAGAGGGGCATTTTTGTAAATAATGAACAAAGTGGCTTATAAAAGAAGCTAACTACAAATAAGACAAAAACTTGTCTTCCTCCTCCTTCCTCACTTACAAGAATTCACCATGGAAGCTTTCTCTCAAGGGTTTCAAGCCTTGTAACAAGAATCTGAAGGAGAATCAAGCCAATCAGTCAATACAAAACGGTAAGCCTCGATCCCGACACTTGATTCTACAGACTGGAATTTAGTTTCTCACTATGACTATGAAACCCATTTGATGAAATTTATGGGTTTGATGATTTTGATGATGGATTCTTATTATTTGATGTCTAATGGCTCGTTTATGGCCCACGAGATCCGAAAAAGTGGACTCGTTTCGTTTTCGAAGTAAACTTCGGTTTCTTTGTTTTGTTCCACGGAACCCTCGAGCCATTTTTTGTGCATTACATCTGTGAATTGTCAAGTTGATGCATACATGATTTATATTATTGTAAATTGGTTAAGAACTATGTTTTTCTTGAAATCAATAAGAATTTTCTATGGCAAATGAATAATTTCAATGGTTTTGCTTGTTATAGATTATAAACTGTTACTCACAAGCTTTCAAGTTCACCCCCTTTCTGTCTCATCTTCAGGTGAAAAGAATGAGATTTAGAAATCAAAAGTCAAGGCATCATTTCGATTATGCATATTTTGTATTTGAAGTTAGATTTTGTAAAAACAAGACTTTAGATGCATTTCGAGAACTATTGGGTTTTGCATATTTTGTATTTTAGATTTTGATATTGATGATGTATTGTGGCATGAGATGTCATTAAAGCTTTGTAAACATTTATCTTATGATGTTAATGAAATACGAATTGTGTATGGATGATATGAGTTCAGTTGGATTTAGATATATTTGAAGAAGTTTTCCATTTGAGTTGATGAACGTTGAACATGAATTGTTGTTATATATATATACATAAGTGAGATGTTATGGGAAAAAAAGATATGAATCATGAATGATGAGATGTAGTCAAATATAAAGAGTCAAATGAATTGCGGTTGATAGTTTGACGAATTCCAACTGAAATCGTTATGAATGATATTGCAATAGAGGAAGTGAAGTTGGGATAATTCTCGAGTTTTTCAGGAGGAGAAAGTGTGTGTTCTGACTTCATGAGAAAATCTGTATTAATCTATGATGAATTAGACAAAGTTGTCTTCATGAAAGTTGTAGCTTATCCTCTTAGCTTTTAAACGGTACAAAGTATGAAATGTTTGGATATTGGAGTTGAGAGTTATGATCATTACAAGTTAGGATGTCGTAGAGAATGTGTATACTGAACAACTAGAGTTTATGAAGTGATATCGCTCTAGGATTGTTCGATTCGGGAAGATTATGAGTAAAAGGGATACTAGGATGGATGTAGGATCCATTGGAAAGGTTTTGGAGAAGGGAAATTTTAGCAAGAACCGTGGGTTACACGGCTTGCCTGTGTAAATTCACACAGTCTATACTTTGAACCTCCAAACGTTATTGCCAGACTCGAAGGTTACACAATCTACCCTTGTGAAATCATACAGCTCGTGTGTTCCTAAAGCAGAAGCACAATCAGACCCGAAAGAAACACGGGTTGCCCATGTGATTTCACACTGTTTGTGCTTTGTCTAAATGACAGAATTTCACTTCAGAGTCTCACAAAAGTTGTAGATTTAGGAGTCCTCTTTCAAACCGTCTAAGAATGAACTCAATCTGACATCTCTAGTGGAAGTTAGGCCCATTGTCCCAAGATAGGTTCAACATGATTGAGGATATGAGTATGGTTGATTCTTTTGGCCATAACTTCTTCACCCGACCTCCAAATTAAATGATTCTTAAAGCAGTAGATTCCTAAGATGTTTAGCTATCTTTATATAAAGATTAGTAGCCTTTGGTGTTGAGTTCAAAAAGATTGATGGAAAGAAAGTGAAGGATCGGTTGGAAGAGCAAGACTTGGTTGAGCATATCTTGATCTATATAGCTCCGATTAAGATGGTTCTTGCTTCAAAATAAACTAGAGACATAGAGCTACAATTGTCTTGAAGAAGTCAATTTGTAATTCGAGTTTGGGTTTCCTAAAATCTGTTCTAAAATAGGGAAAAAAATGAGTTTGATTTTCGTGATTATGTTGTGCGGGCTTGGCCCTTTAGTTTGAGATGTTATGAGAATGAGAGGGAACTGATGATGACTAAAAAGATTCCATGGAAATAATCCTATAGGTTAATACGCTCACACTTATGAATGGTTTCTGGATGTTGGGTTCTGAAATCGGGATCCAACATGCATGGTATCCAACAATAAAAACATGTTAATGAAGGCAAATCAGGAGGATTATGTCATAAAATCTGAGTGAAAAAATCCTTTTGTGTAAATATATCTACCACAGTTGGAAGGAGTTGCATACAAACCTAAAAATAGATTTACATAAATCCTTCAGATTAAGGTCAAATCTAATAGTGAAATTCACGAATTAATAATGTAGTCTTAAATTATTTAACTAGAAAGAGATTTCAATTAATTAACTGCGGGACTAGTTGTTAATAGCCTTGAGAAATATACTAACATAAGATAGGAATTTCCATAGTCCAATAATCTATAATTCAATTGTATGATAAAGGGTTAATATCTAAGAATTTTTAGGTGAATTCATCACCTAGGTACTATTTGTTTAATATCGAATTTTCATAGTGTTTTCCTTTGCCAGAACTCAGTATTGTTTCAATCTTAGTTTAGATTGTTTAGCCTAAATTTTGATTAAATCCATAATCTAATTCTACGGTTAGACAATAGAAAAAGGGTTAATATTTGTGCTTATAATCATCGTGCGATCAACTTGTACTTGCCTTTATTAGCTATAGCTACACCGTGCAGTTGTATTTTTAAATTGATAAATTCTTAGAAAAGTTTAAAAAACAGTCAATCAGCCACCATTCCTATCCTAATGCCTAACAAAAGCTAGAGAAGACAAGCTCAACAAGTCTCTAAATGAATATAATATTACTTGAGTAAAGGACCACGGATTGACATTAAATCCCCAAATGTTGCACCAAAATAAACGAATGTGGAAATCATAAGTACACACGATCACAAGTAAATCCAAATTAGAAGGTCTAAAATATGAACTACTACTAGCAACTAAGTTTCTACAAAATGCAAAAATATAGTACTAGACAATTAAAAAAGAAAAATTGAGAAATATAATAAAAATAACTTAAAAACTTTTTAACAAAATTGAAAACTAAAAACTGAAATCTCTACACCCAAAGAGATACAATTTAACCACGAGCACACACAATCAGAAACTAATAAAAAGTACATTTGATAGAAAATAAAAATTTATGAGATACCATTTAACTAGAGAAGGTAAACAACCAAACTAATTCAATCCATGTAATATGTCACACACAACTCTATATATTCTTGCACCATTTGCCAAAAATTCCTCCATTATGGGACCCATTTGAAATCTACAAAAGAAGAAAATAAAGAACAAGATTTTGCAAAAGCCAGACGAAAAAATGTCTAAAAGAGGACCAAAAATCGACCAAACTTGATCAAATCTAAGCCACTAATAAAAATGTGATCCCAAAATTAAGACCTAGAAAAGCATCTCTTCTTTTCCGATAATGCCCAACAATGCCAATTTACTGGTGAACAAAAGTACACAATTACTCGAGTTCTTTAAAGTTCAATAAATGAGGCTAGACAAAAAAAGAATTTGTTTCAAAGAAAATATAGTACAATTCCCTTTTCTTGCAGATGTATCCATTTTCATAATAAATGAAAAGCAAAAAGCTTTACTTAACTTCAAACAACTCCTCACCTTATTGTGGGCAATAAACCACACATGAGGATTCCTTTTATCACTGTTACAAATATACAAATAATTTCAAATTCTAAGCCCTAATTAGCGAAAAGTTAACAAATTCAAATTCAAAATCAACCCCAACTCTAAATTAAAAATAAAAAAACAATAAATGAAACCAGAAATTGTGGACAAAAATACGTTAAAACCTTCAGTGATTATTCAAATTAAGGGAAGTTAAGAAAAAGAGAAGCAAACAGATGCCAAAGATCAAGGATAAATACTTACTAGAAGAAAGACCCTATGCTTACTTTGAACTAAAAACAAACACCCAGAACTGAAAACTCTAGGTGTTATAGGTAAACTAAAAATCGACCAAATCACGTTATAGAATATTCGTTTACAACGAATGTAGTAAAGAAGACAGACAAAGGGATTACAAGGAAACGAGAACCAACAACATGACAATGAAACCATACACCAGACATCCGTAAAACTTCTGTAAACCTACGATATATAGCCTATCACGTGAGTTTCCCTACACCAGTGTGCACACTACTTGTCCTAGGTCGGCCTGCAAAACGTTGCACGGCACCTTAGCTCCGAACTGCGTCGTCTTATCTTTAAGGTGCTTCGTCTTCCAAATTAGCCGTAACAATCCACTTCCCCTTAACAGCCTTGTCGATCAAATTGATTTCAGGGAAACGCTTCTGGAGATCGAAGACGTACTCCCAAGAAACGCTACCGTGCTCCCCGTCGGACCATTGTATCAGCCATTGCGTTACTGCACGATTGTTTCGTTTCACTATGCGTCGATCCAAAATTGCCACAGGAACCCGTTCCACCGATGTTAAGAATTCTGGGAGGATAGTAGTAGTGCGGGTCTGACCTTCGTATGCCTTCTTAAGTTGTGATACGTGGAAGACCGGATGTATTGAGGTGGAAGGTGGAAGCTCCAGTTTATACGCTACCTCCCCAATTCGTTGAATAACTCTATACGGGCCGTAAAATAATGGCGCTAGTTTCTGATTGCTCCGACATTGAAGTGAAAATTGTTTATAAGGCTGTAATTTTAACAAAACCATCTTCCCTTCCTGAAACTTCCTGTCAGTACGCTTCGCATCCGCATATTGCTTCATTCGATTATGGGCCCTTTGTAAATGAAACCGAGTGATGTTAATCATCGTCTCTCTACTCTGTAACACACGGTCGACCTCTGTGAGCTTGGAATCCCCTACAATATACGACGTGTACACGGGAGGTGGGTATCCATACAATACTTCGAATGGTGTGGTACCAATGGCTGTCTGATAGGTAGAATTATACCACCACTCCGCCAAAGCTAGCCATTCCCCCCATTTCTGTGGAGTTTCACTGCAAAAACACCAGAGATATGTCTCCAAAATTTTGTTGGCAACCTCGGTCTAGCCGTCAGACTGAGGATGGTACACCGTTGAGAATTTCAAATGAACTCCTTGTAATCGCAACAACTCCTGCCAAAATTTGCTTAAAAACACAGAATCTCTATCGCTAATAATGGATTCAAGCATTCCGTGTAACTTGAATACATTATTAAGAAATAACTCAGCAATATCAGAGGCAGTGTAAGGGTGTTTAATGACCATAAGATGACTGTACTTCGTAAAGCGATCAACAACAACCAGAATTGCCGATCGTTCCCTAGAGTGGGGCAACCCTTCGATGAAATCCATACTCACCTCCCTCCAACTGCCTTCGGGTATGCGAATAGGCTGCAGCAATCCCGGAGATGCCGAGGTATCATACTTATTGCGCTGACAGGTCATACAATTTTGCACATGAACTCGCACATCCCGGTCCATTCCCTTCCAATAGAACATTGTTTGTAATTTCTTAATGGTAGCCGCCGCTCCAGCATGACCCCCCATGGGGTTGTCATGACTGATTCGAATTATCATTTCCCGTAGGGCAGAATTAGCTCCCACCACCAAACGACCCTTCCACCATAATAGGCCATCCTTCCACTCATAAATACTAGTCTTAGCAGTACCCTTCTCTAATTGTTTAATCAGCTCCTGCATGTTGTTATCTTCCTGCTAACTTCGTTTAATGTCTTCAACCATCTCACTCTATATTTGTGTCACCGTCATTACCAACATTTCAGCACTGGTGATCCGAGAGAGGGCATCCGCAGCTGCATTTTCTTTGTCACTGCGATATTGCACTTCGAAGTTGTATTCCAGCAACTTCGGCAACCACGATTGTTGGAATGGTGTGGACAACCTTTGCTCCAATAAGTATTTCAAACTACAGTGGTCGGTACGGACAATAAAAGAACTCGGAGTTAGGTAATGATGCCATTGGTTAATGGCCTTGATGACTGCCAGAAATTGCTTCTCGTACGTTGATAAACCATGATGTCTTGGTGCTAAAGATTTGCTTAAATAAGCAATGGGATGTCCTTCCTGCTGTAAGACAGCTCCGATTCCTTGATCACAAGCATCCGCTTCCACCACAAAGGTCTTGGAGAAATCCGACAGGGCTAGTATTAGAGCAGTCATAATTGCGTTCTTCAAGGTTTCGAAAGCGTGTTGTTCCTTCTGTCCTCAATTCCAGTCATCGATTTTCTCCTTAGTAAGTAATTCAGTCAAGGGCGTAGCTATAATTCCATACCCTTTTATGAACCGCCGGTAATACCCAGTGATACCCAAAAACCCTCTCAACTCCTTAAGGCATGTGGGGGAAGGCCAGTCCTCGATGGTCTTGAGCTCTTGACCTTTCGGGAATCAGTTGTTACCCCTGATTCCGAAATTGTGTACCCCAAATACTCAATCTGGCAAGCTTCGAACACGCATTTGCTTCCTCGGAGGTACAACTGATTATTCAGTAATTTGTCAAGCGCTACAGACAAGTGTTCAACGTGTAGAGACAACGAAGAACTGTAAATCAAAATATCGTCGAAAAATAATAAGATAAATCGACAAAGGTATGGTTTGAACATCTCGTTCATCACGCGTTGGAATGTTGATGGCGGGTTCGTCAGCTCGAAGGGCATTACCAAGAATTCGTAATGCCCTTCGTGTGTTTTAAAAGTCGTCTTCTGGATATCGTCGGGTCGCATCCGGATCTGGTGATAAGCCGAACGGAGATCCAACTTTGAAAACCAACTGGCCCCATGCAATTCGTCCAAGAGCTCTTCAATTATCGGTGGTCGGGTCGGTCGTGCTGGGCCCAGATCCAGTCAAGACGACCCGTGGGCCGATCGTTTCATTCATCAGAGATCAGTCATATGCCTAAAGCCCATGCCACCTTTCGGCCCATCCATAGAAGGGAGTCTCCCATGCAAACACGTAAAGACCTAAACCTAACTACAAAGTCATATATAAGGTATAATTCTCCCATAATTAAGGTACGAAATCATAACCTAGTTGTTTTTCTCTGCGTTGATCAATCTCACCTTCACAAAAAGCCTTACTTGAGCATCGGAGGGGCTAATCGGGACACAACCCCCAACGAGCCTTTCTTGTTTTGCAGGTAACTTCACATCAGATTCATCACAGCAACCAGCAGATTCATGGATCAGAACGACAACACACAGTTCAGCCAAAATCCGGCAGAACCAGATACCAATGTTAGAAAATTAAATATGTAAAACATAATCACAAAGATCATATGAATCATAGGATCTTTTTATATGCAGATAAAATAAAAATTGCATACTTAAATTTTTGTTGTAGTTTCACCGATTAAAGAACTTTGTTTGAACTTTCACTATAAACTTTTTTTTTTCTTTCTGTTTTTACATTTCTTTATAGCACCGAAAAAGTAAAAAAACCTCTTCAAACATATATTCAAACGTATGTCTTTATCGTTTGTTTTTAAAGCCTCCGTATAACTACCTTTGGTAGTTATTTTAAGAGGTTTGACTATTATAACCTTCATGGGTAAATATAAGTCATCAGTTTCTCGTTTAAAACAATCAATCATTCTGTAATGTTATAGTTCACTGTCTACAAGTTCATAAAACAATTACATAACCTCTTTATAAAAAATCATTTTGAATTTTTAAATTTACGTACACATCATTATTATATGCCAACTTTCTTTTCATCTATAATGCATGAACAATTGAAAATTGGGAACATTAAACTTACAATTTAAAAAGTGAGAACCTAATTATTTCACCGTGGAAAATAGATCATACTTCTTGATATAAAGAGATTAACATGTTCAATAGTGGACTATTACAAAATTAGTATATAATAAATAAAAAGTAAAAATTATGGTAATAACTAAAAGTCTATTATGGAAACAAAACACTTTATTTAAATAACAATAATATATATTAATGATAATTTAATAATTCTAATTAAAATTGAATCTAACATAAGAATTAAAATAGCACTTTTAAAGAAGATCATTTTCAAATTCTCTAACATTATTTGAAGGCTCATACATCATGTTTTTATCTAAAGTTTGTATATCAACATATTCTATTATATTTAAATAAATTATAAAATAATAATATATGATATTTTTCCATTTGTAACATTTTACTTTCAATTTTTAAATATGATTAAAATAAGATATCAATTAATTATTAGTAGATATTCTTAATTCATTCATCGTAAGAATTGTATTTTCTTTGCAAATTGTCTTTTTAAAGATTATTTTAATCAAAGATCAGGGTCTTCTACTGCGATCCAAAAATTAGTTTGGTCATTACTGTTTGGACCTAAGCCCAACTTGCTTAAACTAAACCAAACAGAAAATCGAAAAACACAAACGAAACAACGGAAGCGAAACCAAAGCGGAAGCGAATGCGAATCGGAAAATAAGCGAAACACAATCGAACCGGAATCAGAAACACACAAAATGAATTGGAAAATCGAATAATAAATTTCAGAAACAAACGAATAGAAAGTCATAGCCTCGAAAGCAAAACAAAAGGCTCAGAAATCGAAGCGAACGAATCGAAGCAAATCGAATACGAAACGTAAGTGAAACTTACTCGAAAAACGAAGTCGAATAATCGAATCAGAAACAAACAAACAGATCAAACAAAAAAATATAAGCGAAAACAAAATCGAATACTGAGACAAGACGAAAGTGGATCCGCATCTGAAACGCAAACATAGAAAACTAAATTAGCGTTGGAATCCTTAGACAAAACAATCCGAAATCTGGTATAATTTTTTTTAATTTCTCTCATCTTTATTCAATCACATTTCTAAGCGCAAATCTCATTCAAAGCAATATACTTTTTTCACTTGGAATTTATCAATTCCGAACCTTAAACAAAAACTCAAATCAAATAATCTTAACCAGTCCTTATCTATCTTTGCCATAGAACCAATTTTCTTATCGAAAATTCGGTAGCATAACGGCTGCATTTTCATAAACCCAAAACCTGCAAGGGTTTAAAAAACACTTCTATAATACTCAAACAATCATCAAAGTCATCGGACCTCCCGTCCGGAATTTCAACATACTCAAGCACAAATCTAAACCTAATATACTTCAATAAATCCCAATCCATAATCCATAATCAGGATCATCCATATCCAAGTCACGATCAATCGTATGCATAATCAAACGAAATTCCCATTCATATCATACTCATCTATCATAACCATACTCAAGTTTTTATACAATTTCATAATCCAACAATATCATAAATTAAGTACTTACAAGTCCTTAATGACTTTTCAAGGCATTTACAAACCAAATATCAAAATCCAAAATACATAACACACAAATCACACGAAATCGAACATAAACCTTGACCTTCTTTCATCCGATCCCCCGCTCGAATACCTGGAGATAGCGATGATAGGGGGTGAGCTAGATAGCTCGTGGATAATATGTTTATAAATTGAATGATAAGCGAAAACATTTGCAAAAATCTTTTGCCATTTTTTTTTTAACGTTTCTCAGTAGAAAATTTTGCAAATTTCTTATTTTACAATCCTTTCAGATCATTGCTAAAGTAATTTTAATATTTCATGGATGAAATCCACAATAGCTTATTTCTCAAAATTTTTCACAATTTTCACATTTCATGAACAAAATCAAAATCGTGTAAATCTTAATTTGTTTCATATTTCATAAACATTTTTCAAATCATGCAATGCATTACACTTAGAACAAATAAAAACACATAACACATCAAATGATTTGGTTCAGTCCAAAACAGAACGTACTACACATTCCCACATAGCAGTCCTGTGCAGCCGTGAACGGAACGTACTACACCTTCCTGCATAGCGGTCCGGTGTAGCCGTGACTTATGGGAGTCTGAGATCGAAACTCCAGTGTCACTAGCGGGCAGCTGGGAACAGGCTTTAAAACAGACAAGTGCATACTCATCCCTCTTATGGGACCTGACCAAACCCACATAACACATAATTCGAAACCGAAAATTTCGGATTATCCGAAGGCACTTTTTAAAAATCTTGATTTTCGAATTTTTCATATCAAATCATCACAATCACATATCCAACATAAAATCATATAACAATTCCAATGCAATTCATATCATCAATTTAATCACATATCAATCAAATTCATAACAATGTATACAATAATTTCTTTAAATCATAAACCAAACTTATTCAAATTCACAAAGCACATTTTTCAAATTATTCAAATAATTCAAAAACCATGAATTTCATAAATCTTGCCTTTTCTAAAAATCATTTTTAAAATAAGGAATTTAATCCTTCAAAATCATAATTTTCAAACATTTATATAAACATTAATTTATAAAAAAATTTCTTATTGAATTTTCAAATACACATGCTTAGTTTAAAATTCAATAAATAAACATACTACCAATCTCGAATCAATGCTAGAAGCTTGTCCCTAGCTTTAATTTGACCATAGTTTCTTTCTTTCTTCCAATTGAAATTTTCCTAAACCAATTCACCCAAATTCAACATCATATATCACATCATCTTCAAAATTGACTTCATAAAACACAAACCCATAATAATTCCAAGATATCTAAATCAAACATTTCCAAAATCCCCAAAACACAAAAATTGGGCATAAACCCTAATTCACAATTATCCAAAACTGAATCAATTACAACATGTAATCTAAAAAATTGAACATAGAATTAACAAACCCATACCATTTTCCATGATTCTAAACCAATGATTCACTAAAAACTCAAAACTTAAAAATTTCTCTTACCTCATTTCTCCACCATTTTCTAATTTTATAGGCTTGGAAGGAAGTCCTTGAGCTCCTCCAAAATTTTTCCTCTAGAATTCCCTTAAAATCGAGTTTGAAAGCCCTCATAAATTCAAACCCTAGCCATCTCTCTTTTCTTCTTCTCCATCGCCCATCACCGAACTCACCTTCTTTCTCCTCTCTTCTTCTTATTCTTTTGTTTCATTCTTCACTAGTGTCGTGGGCTTCCTTAATAAAATGACAGCCACTTATTTACTCACTTATGGATAGAAAAATGACCCTTTTGTCCCTCCTTCTATGCCTTATAACTTACCTCTTTAAGAGGACTTCCCAATATGCCCCTAACATTCATTTTACTTCATGCTACTTTAGGAAAATTTTATAATCATCAATTTGAAGGAATTTTCCAAAACTTCCTTCTAAAAAATGTTCCTTATTATATTAATTTCATAACGCCACCAAAATCAGTTAATTTGGTGCACTACACCAAAAGTTATGCTCCAAACAGTTTGGACATGTCTTATGCTAAATCATTTTCTAGCACGTTATTTCCATCCAAAAATTGACATTATTAAGGAAAAAATTGAAACTCGATTTCTTCATAACAATTGTATCCCTATTTTTCTAGTTTAATTCAAATTAAGAATCACCTCAGTTGGGTTACTAGAGCAAAAGTTATGACTAAAATACTTTCAGATCTTTACTAATTCTAGACTGAACACTAATCCGAACTTCCATTCAGAAATTGAAAGTCTTAGGGGCTAAATTGAAATTCAATTCCTTCATATTACTTGTAGACCCATGTCTCTATTTTATTTTTCCTCAAGAATCACTTCCATCGGATCTCCACAGATCCCGAATTTTGCAAAATACTAAACCATGTTCAGAATATTTCATAACTCACTTTGATTAAATTAATCATCCTCAATTTAATCTCATAAAAATACAAATTTCCCTTGATAATGTAGATAATTTTCTTAGAAATCCAAGCTTTGAAGACTAAGTCAATCGGATGTCAGACGGAAAAGATATAAGCAAAAAGTTGCAAAAGGGTCAGATTTGGAAGGAAGAAGCAAAATGTGAAGCAAGCAGAAACGACATCATATAACAGAATTTTTTTCAAAATTCATAACTATTGATTCTCAACTCCAAATTTGACAAATTTGGTATCAAAATAAAGGTTAAAGGAATCTCTACAACTTCCTTGTAGAACATAAAAACTAATTCTATCGCTAAAGGGGTCAAATTGTTAATAAAAAATTCTGCCAATTTTGAAATTAACCTACACAATGCCAGAAGTTTGAAAAATCATATCTTTTAACACAATAGCCTAAAAATGTCATATTTTATCTCATTAGAAAGATAAAGAGATGATCTACAACTTTCATGAAGGGTGCAAAAATCAATTCAGTCAGTTAAAGGGGTAAAAACACTCTCAAAGTTATTGCCTATATAAAAACCAACGGAACAGTAACTTGACCAAATGAACACTACCTGCCATTTTCCCAACCTCATAACCTTTTATTCCTAACTCCAATAATTGCAAATTATACATCAATAGAAAGGAGGAAAGACAAGCTACTTTTTCTATGAGGAGTGAAAAAATCAAACCAGACTCTAAGGGGGTGAAAAACCCTTCCAAATGTACTGCACAATTATGACCCTTATCAACAGTAATTGAAATCCTTCAACCCTCATAACTTCTTCATCCTAAGTCCAAATTTGACAAATTATACATCATTAGAAAGCTCTAAACAAGTAATAAATTCTTCAAGAAGACATATTAATTCAATTCAAGCTCTAAAACATTCTAAAATCAAAACCAAGTTTCTGCCAAAATTTGCCAAATAAACAGTAACTAAACTAGGTCTAACCCCCGTAAGTTTTTACTCCTAACTCTAAATAAGGCACATTATACACCATTAGAAAGCTCTAAATATGTGCTACAATCTTTAAGAGGACCTATCAATCCAATTCAAGCTCTAAGAGGGTCAAAAACACAAACAAAGTTTCTGCTAAATACTGTCAACCCAAACCAAAGCAAAACAAATACATAACTTTGACCATTCATAACTTTCACTCTCGATATCGAAAAATATCAAACTTTATGGCAACAGAAAGCTCTCAACATAAGCTATAAGTTTCATGTAGATCATTTTCTTAAATTTTTCCTAAATCAAAAAGTCAACTCTCAATGGGCAAAAAGTCAAACTTTTCATATTTTCACACTTTTTCTCTTTATTTCTTGATTTTCAACTTAATTTTTCAATTTCTCATTCACTTAAACTTGTATAATCCATACAAATCTATTCAAAACTCAAAGTCATCAAAATCCATCAATTCTTTTTCTCATCAATTTTTTTAAAAACATAATCACATCTATTTCATACTTTACATTCAAACATCCTTACTTCATACTTTTTATATTTCTAAATTCTACTTAAAAATCGGGGTCCAACACCCCATATGTAATTTGAAGATCATTTGACAACTTGAATATAGAAGCAGTGTCATTAATGAATGTTAGAATACACAATTAGACTCAAATTTTGAATCCAACAAAGAGAAGTTTTTAAATGAAATAATCAATATAAAAGTAGAGCGTACAATTAAATAAAAAACAAAAAATATGAATTTATATGTAATTAAAAAATATTCACAAAAGAACCAAAGATCATCGGGACTTAATTTTCTAGCCAACCAAAAATCCCCTACATATGCATATTCTATGTTTGTCACTTACCCTTAAATACTAATAAAATCCAGAACATATGCTACAGATTAATTAGTGATTTGACATCTTTGATAATAAAAAACTACTACCTAGACACAAGTCATAATCTTTGGTCAAAAATATATTTGATCATGATGTAAATAGTGGAAGGTCATTAGTGAAAAAACCATTCAAAAGATATCATATACAGATATTAGTTATTTTTTACATGTGTATACTTTGACATCATGATGAAGTATGTGGTTGGCATACAAGTAATCAAGTATTATCAGGAGTTAAACCAACAAAGTTTTGTCATAAAAAATAAGTTAAAAGTATTGGAACTTCTTTCCTAACTTATAAACATCAAGTGCAAGTTTCTATAATAGTAATATGAGAAAAATCTCACAAAAATGAACACCATTGCATTTTTTGAATCTTCTGCCCTATATGACAAGAAAGTTGTAGTTGTGATGGGTAGTAAAACAATAAATTACATCCCATTCTTCATATCAATACTTACATATCTCCATGCTCCCAATATCCCATTATGATGTAAACATACCAACCCTGAACTCAGGAAATAAATTTGTAATAGGATCTGCACAAGCAATATTAAAATTCCTAAGAGAAAGAAAAAAGGGAAATCAAAAAGTCATAAACACTATGTCCAATTAGAAATAGAATTTTGAGCACTCCTCATGACTGATCCATGAAAGTATTGAAAAACTCTACAACTATCAACAATCTCACAGTAGAAAGGAAAGTAGAAAATTGAGAGAACTATAGTAGGTAGCATCAAGTAACAAAGCTTCACATAGTCACATTTGTATACGTTCTTGACCTATGAATGTTTTTACTCCATAATGAAAGGATTTCACGCTTTAGAAATAAGCTCATCTATAACAGGCCTACCAGGAACTCTCTCTCTCAGTCTAACTAAATTGATGCATTGACAATTTAGTACGGATAACAAAAAGGTACCCAAATTAATGAAATAATGGGAACCTCAAAATAAGAGATTAATTTCCTTGATAGTAAGATTGTACACATCATATTTTATGTAATATGAAGAAATGAATTTAATAAGAACTTTACGTGTAAAATGGCTTAAAAATTTAATACACTTTAGAAGTTATACATGAGGTAATAAATTAAGTAAAGTAGAACAAAGTTAACATATTAAAACATCAATGTGAATTATTTCAAATGAAGCACGATGAAAGCATGTATAACATGTATAGTAGATTTATTTATATTATTAATACTTTCAAAGGTCTTGGAAAGGATATACTAACGTTAAAATTGGTAAGAAAGTTACTTAGGTCATTTATAAAGACATGGGAAACTAAAGTGGCAACTATCCAAGAAGCCAAGGATCAAACAACACTACTATAGGGGAACTTATTGGATCTCTTCTTAAATACATAATGATACTCTAAGAGATGCAAGAAAAAATAATGTTCCCAAAGAAAAAGAATTTAGCATTCGAATTCTCAAATAAAAAATTAAGTAAAGAGGAATAGACATCAACTAGTGAAAGAAATGAAAAAGACATTAATTTAACTACCAAAAATTTTATGTTCTTGAAGAAAAGATTTTCCAAAAGAAAGAATTTCGAGGAAGGTAACGGTATTTTAAAACATAAATTTTCTATCGTTATGTACTTTGAACGTAGAAAATCCAACCATATGAAATTACAATATCCTCTAGTCAAAGAAAGAAACTATAAGAAGGAGAAAAAGGGAAAAAAGTTATTCTTTGCCGTAAAAGTAAAGAAATCGATAGAATTTGAAGAGTATAAATGTTGAGAATTGATATATGTTTTTCATATAACATCCCATGTTGGGTCCCGATTCGCATTAAGCATGTTTTAATTTATTTTTGAGGTTTAATTTGAAAATTCCTTTTTGTTGGAATAAATTGAGGTTTATAATGTTTAGAGGGATGAAAGTTAAATGTGTGATTAGTTTAAATTAGACTTAAATTGTTGTTAGAAATCAAAAAGGACTAAAATGGCTTGAGGGTAATTTGGGAAGTTTATTTATGTTCTTAGAGGTTAAGGCTTTGAAGGAGGGACTCTTTAGTCTTTAAGTAGTCATTAAAATGAAAAGTAATTGAAGCAAGTGATGAGTTGTGTGGGTGAAGATGTAGCATAAGAAAATTTTTAAGTTTTATAAAAGGATTGCTAAAACTACGTAGTTTTGGGAGGAAGGCTTAGGTTATTATAGTTCTAGAAGTAACTTCCCAAGGCAATTAGAAGAAGACACGAAAATATCAAGAGAAAGGAGAGAGGGAGAGTTTCGGATAGATAGAGAAGAAGAAGAAGAAGAAGAAGAAGAAGAAGAAGAAGAAGAAGAAGAAGAAGAGGAAGAAGAAGAAGAAAGAGGTTAGGTCTTTATGATTTTTCTTGCTTAGAGAAGAGTTGTAGAGTGCTTAAGAAGGAAAGGAGAAGGAAAGGATTAAGTGTCCATCAAAGCTAAGAAGAGAGAGAATTTCATGGGTCTCTCTTTAAGGTAAGAGAAATGTGAAATTCTTTGGATTTATAAGTGGGTTTTGATGCTAATAACTTAGGTAAGGTTTGGGTAAAGTTAGATAGGTTTAACTCCATGTTTTCCTCTCCTAGGATTGTCTAATTTGGGATATCTCATGTTAATTGGGTTATTTATGCTTAATGAAGGTGAAGAGAGGCAATTAGAGTAAGAAGCAAGACCAATTGACCAAATTCAAGGCTAAAGGATTAAGGGGGTGATTTCTTAATAATTGAGTTAATGAATATGTTAAAGTTTTTATAATAAATTCTATTGGATGTTTTCAAATAAATTACCAACTTTGTTTATTATTCTTGAAATGGTTTAAATTTGTATGAGATGTGAAAATATGTGTATGATTGTTTGACAAGTGAAAAAGAGATTCGAATATGTGATTTGGGCAATTTTGTGAAAGTATAGGTTGCAAGGGCCATTGGTGGCTACTATGTAAGAAATGCATGAATGATATGATATGTATGTTTTCTTTGAGTTTGGGGTGGTCCTTTATATGATAGGTGCACCTATATAGGCTTCTCCCGCCTGCCCGCTTGTGGCCTTGAAGCTCCTCACGGACTCCCATATGTGTCACGGCTACACATGACCGCTTTGCGAAAATGTGCAGTATGTCTTGTTGGACTCACCCAAACCAACTTATATGTGATTATGTGATATGCTTGTCTAAGTTGTTCTTATATGTTATGTTATTTTGTAAATGCCTTTGATAATTTGATGTTGATGAAGAATTGCTTTATGGCCAAGATGCTTTAGTTCAATTGTTTGAGAATAAATTGCTAAAGGATTTTGGCATGTTTATTCTTAATTATTAAGCTTTT
>JANJEY010000005.1:52007691-52036882 GCA_024703695.1 Erythroxylum cataractarum
TCCGAGCCACTTCTGGACACGCAGCACGATCTGAACGGGGACAAATTAGGGTTAATCGAAATCTGGAAGGGCACGAACAGTTGAAAGGACGTACGGGACAGCTGGGTAACGGCTACAAAGACGATACGTTTCAGATTCTGAATGCTGTCAGACAGCACACGCCATCAAATAATAAATGCTTCAATTACCTTCACGCGCCTGCTAATGATGACCACCCGGTTTGCTTTAACGTGAGCTGTCGCGCGATAAGAGCCGAGGTCGACCAGTTGGAACACTCAGCCGACCAACCCCAGTACGAGCAGTAACGCACAACTAGCCGACATCCAACCGATCGAAACTACCCGGGCTGTCTCATGACTGGGCTACAACAACAATGCCCGACCGATCGACTACTCCATTTAGCTAACTTACAGACGAGCTATATCTCAATGCTCAACCTATCGCCCCAATCCCGAGTCGTATTATGTACGAGCTATAAAACCTCTACACTCGAGGAGTAGGGGGGCTTATGATCGGGTCGGCAGTTCTGAGCCCGGATCCAGTCAAGACGACCCGTGGGTCGATCGTTTCATTCATCAGAGACCAGTCCTATGCCTAAAGCCCATGCCACCTTTCGACCCATCCATAGAAGGGAGTCTCCCATGCAAACACGTAAAGACCTAAACCTAACTGTAAAATCATATATAAGGTATAATTCTCCCATAATTAAGGTACGAAATTATAACCTAGTTGTTTTTCTCTGCATTGATCAATCTCACCTTCACAAAAAAGCCTTACTTGAACGTCGGAGGGGCTAATCGGGACACAACCCCCGACGAGCCTTCCTTGTTTTGCTGGTAACTTCACGTCGGATTCATCACAGCAAGCAGCAGATTCATGGATCAGAACGGCCACGCACAGTTCAGCCAAAATTTGACAGAACCAATCGGTATGGAAAATTTGTCCTTCACCGTGTACCGATTCAATTCGCGGTAATCCACACACATTCTCCACGAATTGTCCTTCTTCTTAACCAGCACCACCGGCGACGCATAAAGCCCATAGCTGTGGCGTATGAACCCCTGTTTCAGTTGTTGTTGTACTTCCTGTTCTATGATGGTTTTTTGCACCCCGGTATAACGATAGGGCCTCACGTTGATTGCTTCGATCCCATCTTTGAGCACAATCTGATGATTGAACAGATGGTCCGAAGGTAGCTGGGTAGGCTCCTGAAATACCTCAGCATAATTGGCTAGCACCACGTTGACTTCATCGAACACACTCCCTTGCTCCTCTGTAAGTCGCATTTGTTGGAACTGATACTCCATAGGAGTAAAGAGTTGTAACATGAAAACCTGCCCCTTTCAGTTCCTTGCAACGTTTTCTGAAGACCCTTACTGTTAATGATTCTGGATTTGCTATTTGGACCTCCCGTTAGCTTTACCACCTTCCCATTCCATCGGAAGGTCATCTTCCAAGTACGGAAGTTACACAAAACATCATCCAGGCCCGCTAACCACTGAACTCCCAAAACAACATCACATAAGCCCAATGCTATCACCAATGCCTCCATGCAGAAATATAAACTTTGCATAGTCCACTCAAAGTTTTTACAACACTGATTACACTGCAACTGTAAACCTCCTCCCACCATTATAGTGATGGGTGCAATATCCCACACCTCGCATGCTCCCCTCTTAACCACTGATATGTCCACAAAATTATGGGTGTTGCCATTATCAATGAGAATATGTATCTGTCTCCGTTGATGGACCCCGAGTAATCGCATTTGTCTGAGTTCTCTCTCATTCGCAAACCCCGTGATGGCTTGCATGGAAATCATCGGATATTCTTCCCCCAGCACCTCAGCTTCGGAACTCTCTCCTGTAGGGTCCATGACGTCAGTACCTAAATCCTCTTCAGATATTAAAAAAATTAAAGTTGTCTCTTCGAACATTAGTGGCCTAGCGTGTATTTGTCATCACACCAGAAACATAACCCTTTAGCACGTTTAGCGTCAAAGTCCCTACTACTCACCGTCCGAGGAGCTCTGTATCGACTTGTCGAAGAGCGTTGGCTAGAGATGGGTAAGGTTCTGTCCGTACGAGGAGGAACCACAGGTTGTGGCGTGGGTGGAGAAGAACCCATGAAGCTCTTCCCAATGCCAGGGTAGCGAGCGTGTGAAGTGCGGTTCAACATCGGGGCTCCTGTTGCCATTAAAACAACTTCCTGTTTCCGATCTAAGGTGTAAGCTTGGTGCAATGTCCGTGGTTCATGTAACTGCACCGCAATCCCAACCTCCGGTTTGAGTCCTTTGACAAAGAACCCAACCAAATATTCTTCTGATAGTGCTAGTCGATTGGAATGATGATTGAATTCATCACAATATGCAAGCACAGTTCCAGTCTGCTGCAACGCCTTGAAATCGCCAACCAGATCATCAAATAACTCTGCATCAAACCTTTGTTTTAGGGCTTTTGTAAACTCATCCATTCCAGGGCCTCAGTCTTAAGACGATGCTGAATGAATAGTCGATACCATTCCTACGCCTTCTCATCCATGTGAAGAATGGCAACGTTAACCTTCATGCATTCAAGCGTCTGGTCCACCTGAAAGAATTGTTCACAGCGGTATATCCATAATTTGACGTTGTCTCCATCAAAGGTAGGGAAGTTGAGTCGTCCTAAACGAAGAGAACCACCATTATCCTCCTTTTGGATTGGAACAGGCGTAGGTTGTCAGGGGGTCCCCGAGAGACTACTGCCTTCCCCTTGTTTAGATCCTACCATGGAAAGTGTGGAACGTACTTCTCCCATGTCCTTCTCCAATCGCTCCGTCCGTCCCTGTACCTCTGATAATAACCTGTCACTCCGATCCTGCAACTCCAGCAACAGACGTTCATGACGCCCTTGTGCCTCCACGAGACCTTTCAAGGTTTCCTCCAAACGCCTAAACTCTGCTCCTCTAGTTCCCTCTGCCGTGGTGTGGACAGAATCGATTCTCTGATACCAATTGTTATAGGTAAACTAAGAATCGACCAAATCACGTTATAGAATATTCGTTTACAGTGAATGTAGTAAAGAAGACAGACAAAGGGATTACAAGGAAAAAAGGACCAACAACATGACAATGACACCATACACCAGACATCCGTAAAACTTTTGTAAACCAACGATATATAGTCTATCACGTGAGTTTCCCTACACCAGCGCGCACACTACTTGTCCTAGGTCGGCCTGCCAAACGCTGAGCGGCACCTTAGCTCCAAACTGCGTCGTCTTATCTTTAAGGTTCTTCGTCTTCCAAATTAGCCGTAACACTAGGTCGAATCGAAACTAAATAAGTGCATCTACACAAACAATTTCCCTAACTCTCTCTCTTCCAAAAAACCAAACAATTTATCAACACTTCCCATCAATCAAAACTCCTCAAAAGGATCACTTCTTTTCAACTCATAACAAAAGACGATCCTTTTAAAATCCAATCCCAGTTACGAAAACTAGAAACTCGCATATATAAATCTCTCAAAGCTCTAGAGATGTGATGTACAATTTAGGGTTCGCTACTTTGGCTTTTCCTTGACGTCACTTTAGCGAAGTTTATAATAGCATGAAACAACAAAACCCACCTAAACCTCTTATGTATCAGAACCCAAGCTTTGAACAAAACAAATGAGATTCCAAGAATTAAAAAAATGTTTATGAAGAAAGTAGAGAGCTTTCCAAAGACCCTTAAATGTAAACGAGACCCGTAGCACTTTTCAAACAAAAATTCCAGAATATGAACGAAAATTTAGTTCTTTTAGACTAATATTGGAGATGCAAAGTAAAAGAAAGAGATCTACAATAATAAAAAGGATTTCACAGTAAAAAAAATTATTAGGAGTGTTTATTTCTATTTTTTTATTTTTTATTTTTATTGTTAAATTCAATAATTTTTTTATTTGATTGAGTTTTTAGTTTCCTGTTTTTATTTTTCATAATCTAATTTACTATCATTTAAATATATATTATTTAATTATTTATTTTTAATAAAAATTATGAATGATTTAATTTGACATTATATCTATATATTTAATAAATTTAAATTTATTATCAATCAAATTATGAATAATTTAATTTTATAATTATATATAACTAAATTTAAAATGTATAAATATTCAAATAAAAGTTGATCTAATAATTCAAATATAATTCAAATAAAAATAAATAAGTATTTATTTATTTTTAAATTATTTATTTTATTAAAATATCATAATTTTATTAATAATTTGTTAATAAATATTATATAAAATTTTAAATAAATTTATTTAATTATAAATAATTTATCGTTTTATCTAAAATGTAATTATTATCAGTGATAAAAATACAACTACAGTAACATTAACAACTAAATAGGTTTTTGTTTTTATTTAAAAGAAAAACGAAAAAAACTAAAAACAGTAATAGAAAAATAAAAGTAGAACCAAACGATCCCTTAGTGACTTAGCAGAGAAAGGGAAAACGAGGTAGTTTTCTTAAAATTTATCAACCTTAATTATAAATTATTCATTTCATAAAATGTTAATTATTCATTAAAATTTTATAATTCATATTTGATAAATTAATAAATTTTGTTATATAATAATTTTTACAAAAGTGAAGACATTCTTATCTTCACGTCATTTATTGTGAAGCCTTGTCTTCACGATAACTTATAAGTGTGGAGAACTGAAAGATTAAATGCATTTGTACAATTGCTTATAGGTGTGGAGAACTGAAACATTAAATGCACTTATATGTGAGTTGAATTTGATATATATGTAGTCGTTGTCATCTTTCATTACGTTTTAACTAAATATAATAAAGAAAAAGGTTCTCTTTCTATCACATATTGATAACAGAAAACTAAAGAGAAAGAGACTGTGTAGTCACGAATTTATGTTATAAATGTTAATACACGTTAACAAAGATGTGTAACAATTGACCATTAAATAAATTAGAATTCAAGTTGAACACATTGGTGTAAGATACTATTGTAGCACATTAAAGTCCATTTTTTCTATCAATTTTGTGTTGTGTTGAAAATTTCCCATTTGTACCATCTCAATTATCTTATAAGCTTCTTGACCCTTTGCTCATGAATCCTGTTGAAGTGGCCTATTATCTGAAGTTGAAACCAAAATGAAGGAATGTATAAATGATTTACTGTGGTGGTTTTGCTACTAAGTTTTTACATATAATGAAATTCTAATTTGTATACAAGTTTAGACACCAAATATTTTTTAGAAATTATTATAGTTGTCAAATGTTTATTTTGAACCATATTTAGCATTTAATACTTTGTAGAAATTGTTGTGATTGATTTCACTTATATGTTATTACGTTTAGTGATGGAAGGATTGAAAAATATGAATGATTAAAATGATCGTATGGAAGTAAATGAAAAAGATGGGGCATGGAAGAATTGAAGAAGAAAAATCGAATGACTACTGCCTTTTCCAAATCTGGTTGGAAGAATATTTAACCAGGGCTTCAAACAAAATTCAATAAGGAGTACACTAATATTTAATTGCAGAATAAGTATAATAGATTAAGGCCAGATTGAAGAATTTCAAGAACTTACTCAAAGAATAAGAATAAGTTACAACTATTTTACTAGTGAAGTTAATGCTATAAATGAATATTGGGAAATCTATTTAAGGTAAAATATGTCTTTTGTTTTATTAATATATCGTATTATATAATATTTATTCCTATATATCTTTTTCATCATTATAGGTGCATAAAATGGCTTACAGATTTAAGAAAAAAGGATGTAAAGAATTTTTAGTCTTGTGTCATATTTTTGGAGATATTATTGCAACTGATGTGCATACACATTCATCAACTAAATCTCCATCAAATAGTACAGAAGAGGAACATGGAAATGATGTTGATAAAGATTACTCGTATAATGAAAAAGAAGATCAAGATAAAAGTTCTCCATCTTAGAGAAAGAAGTCTCTTAAGAGCAAGAAGGCAAAGAAGACACATTTTAACATTGTAGAAGAAGCCTTACTTATACTTAGTGAGTAGTCAAAAAGAAAGAATGATTTACTTGAGAAAATTTTGAGTGAAACATCACCCACTGTAGAGAATAAATCTCAAGAGTCTAACATAATGATGGAATGTCTTAATTGTTTAGATGAATTGGGTGTTGATGGTGTGTAATATGGAAAAACTATGAAGGCTTTATATGATTCTCCACTTTATAGAAATATTTGTTTGAAGATGGTACAAACAAGGCTGCTGGACTAGATTATGTCGCTTTAGTTATATTTTTAAGTTATTGCATATCGAATTCTTATTGATTTGACACTTTTATATTAAGCACTATTCCATATTTTAAGTTTGTGTTTTGTATGAATATTTGACTTAATTTTAAGTATATATTTTGTATGAATATTTGTTCTATATTTCATTAAATATACTTGATTGGATATTTTGTTAATTATTTAATGTTGGCATTGTATATACATGGATTTCTTATCATATTCTAATGATGAATGAAAGAAGGTAATCATTATTTCTGTAGCTGGGGGGAGATAACAAATATTTTCATTTACAAAAACAACCATGTAGAACTTTTGCTCTACCAGGTCATGATTGGATATTAGAATTTTTGAATGGGAATCCTACAAGGATTTATGAAAACTTAGGAATGAGAAAGATTATCTTCTTAAGCTTATGTGATGAGTTGAAGAGTTTAGGAAGCTTAAAGGCAACAAATAATTTGACTGTGGAGAAATAAGTAGCAGTTTTCTTATGACTATAGGATATAGCGAGATAACTAGAGTCAATACAAAATGCTTTCAACTTTCAACCTGGATAATTTCGAAGTGCTTTCAAAAAGTCTTATATGCAGTGAATCGTCTTGCAAAAAGAGTCATTACTCCACCATCTTTTACTAATTCACTTTTAGAGATTCAACATAATTCGAAATTCTTTCCATATTTTCAGGTACATTTATATATTTAATTACTATTTTAATTATGTTCTTATAATTATAATTTTTTAATATATTTTTTAATTTTTAGGATTATATAAGAGCAATAAATGGTACATATATTGATACACATGTTCCAACTGATGAATAAATACCATACAAGGGCAAAAGAATTAATTCAACTCAAAATATTATGTGTTGTTGCTCATTTAACATGCATTTTACATAAGCAATGACCGGATGGAAAAGTATTGCAAATGACTTTCAAGTTCTTTTGATAATAGTGGCAAATCTAGTGAAACAATTTCCTCTGCCTCCGCAAGATATTATATTATTTTAAATAAACATAGTAATTATGATTCATTTTTAATATCATTTTGTTAATATTATGTTCTCTCTATGTTAAGTAAGTACTATTTGGTTGACTCGAACTATACTAATATGCCTAGATTTTTTCACAATATTGAGGTAAAAGATATCATTTGCGAGATTATAAAGGCAGAGTAAGACCTCAAGGTCTATAGGAATTGTTAACTATAGGCATTCTTTATTAAGAAATGTTATTGAAAGATGTTTTGGCGTCCTAAAAGCAAGATTCTCTATACTTAAAAATATGTCGAGTTGTGATACGGAAAAACAAAAATACATCATTATTGCTTGTTGTGTTGTACACAATTATATTAAAATGTATAGACAAAGCGAGAAGTTATTTGACAATTGTGTCGAAAATGAAGAACAAATTAGAGAAAGTAAAAATAAAGATGCAAGTTCTTAAGTGGAGTATCATATCACTCTAGTACAACTTCAAGGTATATCTTAGAAGCGAGATGAAATTGCTAGGCAAACGTGAAGTAATTATATTATTTCTAATTGATTTATATTTTTTTTTAAATGATAGTACTATTACGTTTTCAAGAATTATAATATGATGGACATCTTTTATTGATATAATTTTCTAATTTATAGAATTTTATTATACAATTAATTGTAATTTTTAATTACATATGATTTGCATATACTTAAATTTTTACCATGAAATAATTAATTAATTTAAAAATATAATGTATGACATAAAATTATTAATATAAGAGTATAATTACAAAAATAGAAATAAGATAAGATCAAATATGTTTTTGTTTTTGTTTTTAATTACTAATCTTAACTAAACATATTTTTATTTTCAATTTTTATATTACAAATCTCAGCTAAACAATTTTTTGTTTTTAAAGAAAAAACAGAAACAAAAAATAGAAAGCAAAAACTAAAAATTATAACAGAAAAATAAAAGTGAAACTAAATGGTCCCTAATAAAATAACAGATTAGAAAATCAGAAAAATAATACAATCCCTTGAAAACAAAATTTCAATAGAATTAAAAAAACTCATTTTGTGAAAAGCCAAGCTCAATTTTGCTTTCTACACCAATATAAAAAGGGGATGCAAATTTTTCATTACACAAAAAATGAGAGGAGTTAGGGACAAAATAAATAGTTGTAAAAGAAAAGCGAGTTTGTTAATTACTGGAAAATAAAAGGACAAGAGGACGACGGCTCTAACGTTGTAAATTCTGTTCTTTTTCTTTTTCTACCTTACCAGGTTGTTTCCTTCTCTATAAAAACCATATCAGGAAACGGAAGAAAAAAAGGGAAACAAAGGGCTCTGTGTTTGTTCTCCCGGAAAACACAGACACGCAAAGAGGAACTTCCTCCCACACTTAGACAAAGTCTTAACCTGAATTAAAGGGCCTGCTTCTCTACTTAATTGAAAATTTATGTGAAGAGTTAGGGTTTCCTTGAACGCTTTCGAATGGAAGAGGAGACGCCGACACTTGGGAAGCGAAAACCGGTGGCTGAAACTGATGCTACTACTCAACCCAGCTCGGAGCACCAAACATCATCCAAAAAGCGAAATTTGACTCCCAGTTGTGTGCATGAAGTAGCCGTGCCAACTGGATACGCCTCAACAAAAGACGAAACAGTCCACGGGACACTCTCAGACCCCGTCTACAATGGCGAGATGGCTAAAAGGTACAATTTTGAACTCGACCCGTTTCAGAGAGTGTCCGTTGCCTGCTTGGAGAGAAACGAGTCTGTGTTAGTCTCTGCACATACTTCTGCTGGCAAAACCGCCGTGGCTGAGTATGCAATTGCAATGGCCTTTAGAGAAAAACAGAGGGTTATATATACTTCTCCGTTGAAAGCATTGAGTAATCAGAAATATAGGGAGTTGCATCAGGAGTTTCAAGATGTTGGGTTGATGACAGGTGATGTGACTCTATCTCCTAATGCCAGTTGTTTAGTAATGACTACTGAGATTCTAAGGGGTATGCTTTATAGAGGGTCAGAGATTTTGAAGGAAGTTGCTTGGGTAGTTTTTGATGAAATTCATTATATGAAAGACCGTGAAAGGGGTGTAGTGTGGGAGGAGAGTATTATATTTTTACCACCGGAAATTAAGATGGTTTTTCTTTCTGCAACTATGTCCAATGCTACTGAATTTGCGGAATGGATTTGTCATCTGCATAAGCAGCCTTGTCATGTCGTTTACACGGACTTCCGTCCTACTCCTTTGCAGCATTATGTGTTTCCTGTGGGCGGAAGCGGTTTGTATCTTGTGGTTGATGAAAATGAGCGGTTCAGGGAGGACAATTTTATGAAGCTTCAGGATAGCTTCTCGAAGCAGAAAGTTGGTGAAGGAAACAAGAGCTCTAATGGTAAAGCTAGTGGGAGAATTGCAAAAGCTGGAACTGCTGCTGGAGGTTCGGACATATACAAAATTGTGAAGGTTTGTGTTCTTTCTTGCTAGTATCCAGTGGACGTTATCAGTAAACTTCAATGGCAAGGAAATCTTCATTTTTGCATCCTGAGGTTAAAGGAATATTTCCTAATGGTTTTAAGCGTATATGTCTCTTCATATTTATATAATTGTGATTTTATTTCCAATTTTTTATTTGAACTCAAAATCAATGGTTAATGTTCTGTTGCTATTTCTTACTGAGCAGCTCTGTTATTATTCATTAGCATTAGTATGTCCTACATGTTCGTTCATGTATTCTTGTAGAGTTTCTATATTGGTGTCCTGAATATTTTTGTTCCGTTTAATTGTATGTTTTCTAATGAAAAGTTTGATTTCCCTTCATTCTTTTTTTTTGCGAATTTTAGATGATTATGGAGCGGAAATTTCAACCAGTTATAGTTTTCAGCTTCAGTAGGAGAGAGTGCGAACAGCATGCCATGTCTATGTCAAAGCTTGATTTTAATACCCAAGAAGAAAAGGAAATTGTGGATCAGGTTTTCAATAATGCAATACTCTGTTTGAATGAGGAAGATAGAAGCTTGCCTGCTATTGAGTTAATGCTGCCACTACTTCAACGAGGCATTGCTGTTCATCATTCTGGCCTGCTTCCTGTTATCAAGGAACTAGTAGAGCTTCTTTTCCAGGAAGGCCTTGTAAAGGCCTTGTTTGCTACAGAGACAGTAAGTTTGTACAGTTAGGGGCTCAAGTGTGTTATCATTTTGTTTCAAAGGTTAACCGGTTGAATGATTTTTTTTCCTTGGCCCCCTCTCTCTCTCTCTCTGTCTGTCTCTGTGTGTGTGTGTGTGTCTATCTATCTCTATCTCTCAACTTCAAATCTTTTCCTTGTGGCAGTTTGCTATGGGTCTGAACATGCCTGCAAAAACTGTTGTCTTCACAGCTGTGAAAAAGTGGGATGGAGATAGCCATCGGTTCATTGGGTCTGGAGAGTATATTCAGGTCAGGAAAGATTTTGTTGTAATTGTCAATTTGTAATACATAGGCAAGCAAACACAAGCAAAGGTATGTGTGGTTTTTTAATGTGGTTAATCAATTTTAACTTTTGGAACTATGTGATTTTGGTAGATGAGCGGACGGGCTGGACGCCGTGGCAAAGATGATCGTGGTATTTGTATCATAATGATTGATGAGAAGGTAATTATATTTATGTGTACTTGTATATAAGCACTTGTATACACATACTTATTCGTAATCAAATTTTCATATTGACATATCCAAATGTGCTCACTTTCTGTATCTTCCTGTATTTACCTTCTGTGTTAAAATAGAAGTCCTATTACTTTGTCCACAGCATATTAGATTTCCTTCTAAAATATCTAATGAATGTTAGAACTTTCTTCTATTTCAAGAACTCTGTTGCATTTTTTCTTTAGATGGAGATGAATACTCTTAGGGACATGGTTTTGGGTAAACCAGCGCCCCTGGTCAGTACATTCCGGCTGAGCTACTATTCAATATTAAACTTAATGAGCCGTGCTGAAGGGCAGATCACTGCTGAGTATGTGATACGAAATTCATTCCACCAATTTCAGTATGAGAAGGTTTTTTCCAAGACCTGTCTTTGAGTTTCATTTTGTATATGGCGCTTGTGTTTAGGAATCATTCATATATTGGTCCATAGGCTTTGCCTGATATAGGTTTAAAGGTTACAAAACTAGAAAAGGAAGCTACTATGCTTGATGCATCAGGCGAGGTACTTTTGTTTCTCCAATATATTTCTTGTCTTTGCTTTTGTTATTTATATGATTTATTAACTTATTGACAATTTTTGGTTTGTATAGACAGATGTTGCTGCTTATCATACACTAAAACTTGAAATGGTCCAGCTTGAGAAAAAGATGATGAGTGAAATTACGAGGCCAGAAAGAGTTTTGTACTACCTTTGCACTGGTCGGCTGGTATGTACTAGGAAAGCAATTTTGTCAAACTTTTAAACATTTTGCTATCTTGAAAGAAACAATCTCCAAGGATAAATTATGAAAAAAGTTCTAATCTTGCCACAAGGGAAAAGTTTACGTTGAATATTCTTTATGTGGAATGATGTGCTTAGCTAGTGGCTTTATGATGTTTTTGAGGCTTTGGTTTGTTGCTATCGATTACTGCCTACAATTAAGGATGGCAATGGGCCAGCCCCTGCCAAGTTTTTTAAAATAATATTTTTAAAATTAAAAATGTAGAATAATTTATTTTTTTAATTAAATCCGGGCCTAGATTGCCCAGGCCTAAGCCTACCTAAGGCCCAATTCATCTAAGTAAAAGGATGTTGTTTTGCTTAGAATAATTGAGTCTCGAGTTAGTTTGATCCTGAGCTTGGTCTATGAGCCGACTCATTGAAAACAACTAAATTTAGGCTCATGGGGCAGCAATTGCCATCCTTACCTGCAATGGTAGTGTAACCTGCAATTCACAATTTAAAATCTTGCTGCCAAGTCTTATAGATTGCTTAATCTTAACTTACTTTTTTGTATGGAAAGGAGTTGTGGTGTTTGCAGATATGGAACTATTGTACATGACGTGTGAGTTTGTTATCCTTTCATTCTCATTTAAATATTTCTCTGTTGAAGATCAAGGTAAGAGAAGGTAGCACTGATTGGGGCTGGGGTGTTGTAGTAAATGTTTTAAAAAAGCCTTCAGCTGGGTCTGGCATGTTACCTTCACGTGGAGCTGGTTATATAGTTGATACTTTGCTTCATTGCTCTCCTGGACCAACTGAGAGTGGTTCAAGGCCAAGACCATGTCCACCTCGGCCAGGAGAAAAGGGTGAAATGCATGTAGTAAGTTCATGCATATAATCATTTTTGTCACCTTTTTCAGTCTCATAACTCAGTTTGATGAACAACTTAGTTTTCCACTTTGTAACTTTGGTTCTCTGGTGATTGTTAAATCTGTTTTCTCAGGTCCCTGTTCAGTTGCCTCTGATTTCTGCTGTGAGTAAAATCAGAATATCTGTTCCACCTGATCTCCGACCGTTGGAAGCCAGACAAAGTATCTTATTAGCTGTACAGGAGTTGCAAAATCGGTTTCCTGAAGGATTACCAAAGCTTAATCCTGTTAAGGTAATTGTTTCAGTAATAGTCTTAGAACTAGTATCATTATATACTGATCTGATCTTATTCCCTTTAACTTTGTTTGACCAATTTACACCTTTCTATGTTATTTTCATGACATATTTAACTGTTGGATTTAAGGTCTGAACGTGTGGTTTCAAGAACATTATGTACTATAGCACAAAGTTTTTGGACTCTCAAAATTTTTGAGCAAGAGTTACACTTCTGCTTCTGGTTCCGTTGAACATTATGTACTATAGCGCAGTGTTTGGACTCTCAAAATTTTTGAGCAAGAGTCAACACTTCTGCTTCGGGTTCTGTCGGTGAAGCGGTTCTGCTGTTAGGATACAGATTGTACAATCTATATATGTTTATTGTTTACATTTATAGAGAGATAGGTACATGGAGAAGGAGAAATATTGTTTATGTTGCTTGTTTGTGATCTTTATTACCTTAGTTGTTTCATGCAGTGATAAGTTGGGTTTTGGACAGTATTACAAAGGTAATAACATTAGGTAGAGACATTTGAGTTCTTTTTTAGAATCAAATTGTACCCCAAGGTTTCTATGTATGTGTATTTACTAATCTCTAGATCTATAAAATACTTTCATGATTCTGGCTGCGTCACAATTTACTTTCATGTTGCATCTTGAGAACATTGTTTGTCTTAAATGGTTTTTCCAGTAGCCCATTGTTGGTTATTTAGATATTTACGTTAATTTGCAGGATATGAAAATTGAGGATCCTGAAATCATTGATTTAGTGAGTCAAATTGAGGGTTTAGAAAGGAAGTTACATTCTCATCCACTGCATAAGGTGAAATTTCAAATTCCTTTGTTGTAGTTTCTATAAAATGAAAGCAGTAATGTTGAAATCTGAATAGCAACTTAGTAATTTCACTTATTTGGTTGAGGACATGCAGTCTGAAGATGTGAATCAGATTAAATGTTTTCAAAGAAAGGCGGAGGTGAATCATGAAATTCAACAACTCAAGTCAAAAATGCGTGATTCCCAGGTATGTACTAAGCAGTTGGGAGTTGTGAATGTAGCTGGACCACATTATTGAAGTCGTACAGTTTTAAATAGGTTGAAATGTCATTTTCTTCATATCTTAGTGGAGATTTAATTTGGAGATTTACTTTCTTCCTAAACCATGAAGTGCTTCTGACTCTTCACCTGCCCATCCCAAAAAATGGAAAGAAATCCCCCTACCTTCATTGAACTTGAATTCTGGCATGGTCAGCAACCTGGAATCTTGCATATCACCTGTCGCTTACTATTTCTTGTGTGACTTATCTTGCCCATTTCACATTTCAGTCCTCTCCTAACACCCTTAGCTGGTGTTGAAAGTGAACATTTTTTGAGCATTATAATTTGAGCAATATGTTTTCTGCAACAACAGTAAACGTTATTGACAATGTTTAACATACAAATACCAGATGCTTCTTTTATCTCTTAACTTCTGATATTCTGTCTCACATGCCATATGTTTTCATTTCATCTCACATGCCATATGTTTTCATTTCATTCTTGATTGTTCTTGCAGCTTCAAAAGTTCCGTGATGAACTAAAGAATCGGTCACGGGTCTTGAAGAGGCTTGGTCATATAGATGCCGATGGCATGGTCCAGCTTAAGGGCAGGGCAGCCTGCTTGATTGATACTGGAGATGAACTACTTGTTACAGAACTGATGTTTAATGGTGAATTGATAGCCAATATATCCATCTTGCTTTTGTGACGAATTTTCTTTCACATCAGGTTGGGTTTGTCTGGTCAGGTTGCTGGTGGGGAGTGATGCATGAGATCAAGACTGACTGATCTTGTCAGTGTCTCTCATAGAGAGCATTCTCACTTCAAGCTTTTGATCCAGCATTGGCATATTATATGTTACTTATAATTATTTTCAACGTAGAAAAGTTAATCCAAAGGAAGTTGCATAAAAGGATCTTGAAGCTGAAATATGTTATTTTCTAATTAAATAAATCTGTTTTGTAAAATAAAAATTGACACCTGAAGTTTAGTTTCGATACATTATATTGTACAAGGTGTGCAATTTGTGGTAGCTTAAAGTTTAGACCCTAGGGTAAGTGACTTGATTAGTGTTAAGCTGGCCTGCCTGGCTTTTAGAGTAGTTGCCAGCCTGGTTAGTACCTCACCTAATCTTAATACTGATTTACCTGTCTGTACTTATCCATCGTTATCAGGTACATTCAATGATCTTGATCATCACCAAGTTGCATCTCTTGCAAGCTGTTTTATACCTGTTGACAAATCAAATGAACAAATACATTTGAGAACAGAGCTTGCAAAACCGTTGCATCAACTCCAAGAAACTGCAAGGAAAATAGCAGAGGTCCGTTTATTTTTATCTTCATTTCGATGTTGATCTTGCAATTAACTTCATGAATAATTGGGGTGTGTTTTCTTGATCACAGATACAACATGAATGCAAATTAGACATAAAAGTAGATGAGTATGTGGAATCAACTGTGAGGCCATACTTGATGGATGTGATTTACTGCTGGTCAAAGGTGCTGATACTTTGAAGAGTCAGGGGACTGTGATATGGGGATGTTGCAATTGGAGTTTATTGATTCCTTGTATTTTGTTTGTCCAGTTTTGAAGAAGTTTTTTTTTTTTTTTTTCTCTCAGGGTGCTAGTTTTGCAGATGTTATCCAAATGACTGATATCTTTGAGGGTAGTATCATTAGAAGTGCTAGAAGGCTAGATGAATTTTTAAATCAGGTGAGTTCTAGCTTTCCTCTATTATATTTCTCAAGGTGTAAGGGTTTATAAAGTCTGTTGCTTCAGATTCTAGAGTCAATGTCCATGCATCTTTATATCTAATTCTATGTGTAGTTATTAGTTATACCAACCGCTTAATCTCTGTCAAATAACTCTCTATTTTCAAAAGATGCGACCACATAATATTTATGTTGAACTAGGAAAAGAGCAGCGTTCTTTTGTTATATCTCTGTGTTTGATTTTGCCGTGCAAGTTAAAATTTATTGGGGGTTGGAGGAGTGCTTTGAGACCATTTCTCCACGTATCTTATCCTGTTATATGTTTGCAGTTGCGAGGTGCTGCTCAAGCTGTGGGAGAAGTAAAGCTGGAGGAGAAGTTTGCAGCAGCCTGTGAAAGCCTCCGGCGGGGAATTATGTTTGCCAACTCTCTTTATCTGTAAGTTGCGATTTTGTTTTCCGTGCTTCTTAGCAGAAAGGGAGGATACCAAGCTTGTTTTAGTTGTAATTTTTGTTTGTGATCATATCATTGCAAAATGGATTTATATGGAGAATGAGCACAAGCTCTCAGTGCACTGCCACTTTGGCTTATTACTTTTTCTTTTCAAATGATAAATACACTCTTATTTTGTTCTGTTCCAAAGCTCCTGTTTCTTACCTTACCATGACAATCAAATTTCTCCATTATTTATTAATTTCAATTTTAATTAAAACCTTGAGAGTATATTCCTACTTTCTCTTATTTATAATGTTGATGATATGATATGATTTTTTTTAGTTCTTCAGCCTGATGAAAGAATCAGAATTAAAAAGAATCAAATTCTTGATTACAATGCGTTTGATGTGTAATTATTAAGAATACTGGTTATGTTGATATCAAATATTATAAATGATAATGAGAATTTTTATTATTCTATAAATAATTAATCAAAATTATTTTTCAATAAGTTATTATTTTAATAATTAGAATAAAATTACAATAAAACTTGTTTTCTTAATACAATATCAACTAAATAAAATAAAATAAAATAAATTATAATGATAGTAATATGTGATGTTTTAACAATAATATTATGATAAGAATTAACAATATTTTAATAGCATTTTAAAAATATTATAATAATATTCTTTATTTATTATTTTTATATTTAATTTTTAGGTTCTACCTACACCTCTATTAAGAAAAAAAATATAGGATTTGTTTAAAGGGTTAATTATACCAAAAAAAGAGAACTAAATTTTGTTCAATTTTGTAATTCTTACGGGAACTTTGAGAAGTGACAATAACTTTTAATTTTTTCATAAAGGATTTGTTTTCAGAATTGATTATTAAAAAATCAAAATTTGCTTAATTTTGTAATTCTATTGAAAATTATAAAAAGTGACAATAAAATATTTGTTTTACTTGTTAACGTTTTGACATGACATGTTATAACAGCTAATATTTTTGACATATAGATGATGGGTGAATTTTAATTTCCATGTCAGTAAATTTGTGAAAAAAACCTAACTCTCTTTTGCTTTTCCTTGGCATTTCTTGCCATCATTTAGCTTCCCAGGAGTGGCAACCACTTTCACTTCAACCTCTCTTTGCACAATTTCTACCTCTTCCATTCTTCTTTCTACTACTCCACTATTCATTATTGCATCGCTTCACGTAGTTAAAGCACTTATCTATCTTTGTTCATCAAAGTCGAGGAGAAAGGCGAGTTGCTTATATACGGTGTGCACACAATATTCTTCAACAAGTTCTCAAATTTCTATTATTTAGTCTCACACTCTGTCTTCAGTATGAGCAAACTTGAAAATCATTCGCATGTTTAAAAGAATACAAGTTTAGGGGAAAGAGCAAATCATTGGGGTGTTAACCAAGAACTGCCTAGCATGTTTACATGATAATAAGCACCATTTGGACTGTTCCGAGGTGAGAGAAAAGCATATCAAATTTTCAGAATTATGACAAGAAGGTAAATGAGAGACTCATTCGATGGATTACCTAAAAGAAATGGTGGTGTATTTGTACCTCTATGCTCCTTCAGGTGGTGCATATTTGATAACACAAAGTCTCAAGAATGCCAAGACCTTAAGAAGCAATGAATTCTTCAAAAACTGCAAAAAAGTGATATTGTAAAAAGATTATGTTCTTTTGAGTATAGGAGGTGGGCATCGATGCTTTTCACTATAGGTTGCTTGAATGGCGCTTTCTATTGTCGTATAGATTTTGGTATGTTAAAGATGGGTTGAGTTATTGAATCTTTGTTTTGGTAAAAGCTCTTATATTATGAGTAATCTCTCAAGTAGGCCTAACCTTAGGCAAGGGCAGGCAAAGTACCTATTTAGGATTTAGCCTCACAAGAATAAAATAGGCAACAAAAAGCGTCCCATTTTATTCTATTTTATTTATAAAGAGTAATAAAAAGTCTCGATTTTTCTTATTTTTTTCTTTATAAAGGTTCACTTATGATTATCATAAAGAAAGAAAAAAAACAAAATAGGAGCTCTTTTTACTTTGCCCAAACCTATAAAACGTCATGATTACCCTGCTCCCAAGGCTGAAGGATTTCTCAGTAGCTTTATGATCTTAATTTTGGTTTTTTATTTATGAGAAAGGAGCAAGTATTGGCATCCATACCCAATACCATTCATGAGAATTTGCTAATGGAGGTAACTTAAGTACCTTATTGTACTAGTTCTTTCTTTTATTCCAACGGAACCAATTTGATGTTTATATACAATAATATAACTAAGAGAAATTTGGGTAAAAATAAAAGTATATGTAACTTTTATTGCTTATGCACTTAGCATATACTTGATATGGGAATAGTGTAAAGGTATCATTAATAGATTTAAGAACGTTGTTTACTGTCGTTTCGAGAATTTTCCAGAAGTTGAAAGAATGTATTCTCAATTTTGTTAAGAAATCATTATGTTCAATGATAAAAAAATATTATTATTTTCTATTGTAACTACACACAATATATTGTTATATTTAATTTTAATAGTTTTCATAATCAATATTTATATTTTAAATTCTTTATAGTAATAGCATCAATTGTAATGACAAGATGAAGTTACTAATATCAAATGTTAAGCCTAATATCGGTTAACATTTTTATCAATATAAAAGTATGTATTTCAATTATATTTTTAATGATGAATTATTATACAAATATTTAATGATCACCCAATTATAGATGTCTTGTAGGTATTAGTAATAGTTAATAAATTAAAGGTTTGTTATGATAACAAATAGACATCTTAATTGCATTGGAGTGAGAGTTTTGTTTGCAAGATTCATTATTGCTCCTAGGTTCTGAGAATTATAACCCCCTTCTTTTGCATGTTAAATACAATTGACAGTACGAAGTAAACAATATGTAAAGCTATGCAAAAGTACAATATCCAAATTCTAAAGTAAAGCATAACTAATACAATGTCCAAATTGTTAACCAAAGCATAACAAATACAATTTCTAAATTCTTAATCAAAGTATAACAAATACTATATCCATTTCTTAACAAAGCATAATAAATACAATATCCAAATTCTTAACTAAATCAGAACAAATACAATATGCACATTCTCAACTAAATCATCAAAACACAATGTCTAAATTATAAACCAAAATTTTCCAAAAAATGGTTCATTGTGTAATATATATCTTGGGATTTTTTGGAGTTGATCTTCTCACCCTCACTTTGATCCTCCTCTTAGTTGGAATTGTATTGGAAATTATATTTTGAGAAGCTTAAGTTGTATTTGCATTGTTCCTTGTAGGTTTGAGTACCTTAAATTGATTTTCACCCATCTATGAAACATAAAAACAAAAAAGAAAAATGTTATTGCTTACGATATAATTACATAACCAATATAAAAATTTATTTTAGTGACAAATAGTAAAATAAGTGTTTCCACTAACTTTTTCTAATGTTACTCCATATTCTTTAGCTTCTTATGGAAACGTAAATAGTTATGTTGTTAAACAATATGATGCAAATTAACTGAAATTAAATGTGAATATTCACTAGCCTCTCTCTTCTCCTTTTTAAGATTAATGACATGATATTTAACTCTATAGATCCTAATTACATGTGTCTTTTAATTGGACAAATCCAAATATTGGATAAAGGGACTTGATTTTATGGTGGCCTTCCTCTTTTTTACTGCAATATACATGTACTCTTTGTAATGAACAATTTGACATTTAAGCGACATTTGAAATAGAGGTAAACAAAAAAAATTTACAATCAACTTAACAATTTTAGGTTGCCTTGAAGGTTGGTCCTTATTTTTGCATCCTCTTTTATTGTGACCATCGTCCCATTATGCAACCTTTATCTTCTTCCTCAATCTTAGGCATCTATCATCAAAGGATTTTAACATCATAATCCTTTTTATAAATTCAAGTCATTAAGGAAACTTGAATGTCCTCCAACATGTTGATCAAGCTTTTTGTATGGACTTCACAAATGAATCTATTAAATGTCTCTGATATGTTATTGTGAACTATTTCCCACTTTTACTTGTAAATGCTTTGAAAAAAGTCTATAGTTTCTTCACTTTGAATTAATCATAAGAATTTTTGATATATTCTTTAATTTCTCTACTATCTCATCAAATTCCAATTATGTTGTACAACTCACCACTTTCCAAAATAAACTCCTATATGTATAATTTGTATAGACATGTTAGACATATTTTCTATGCCTAGCTTGTAGGAAGAGATTCTTTAATGGTTCCATTAAAACCTAATAACCAAAATAAACTAATGTAAGTAGAAGATTTCAAAGCATACTAATTACCTTTTGTTGATCACTTATAAATGTCTACGCACTCCTGCTTATTTTTAGATCTTCAATAAGAATATTCGAAAACCAATTCCAATATTAGTAGTTTTCTCCCTTAACAATAACCCAAGACGTATGGAACCACAACCAACTGCAGCTAATAAATCAGCTCCAAATAGTGTCTTAAAAAATCCATCTAGCCCAACTATTTTCCTATAACCACCAATCAACCATACTTCAGTGCATTAAAATTTGTATAAAAGCTCTTAGACATTGGTTGTTTGGATTTTCATCAAGCTCAGCTTGAACAATGAAGTGCCTATCTTTGTCAACCTATTTTAACTCTTGTTTATATGACCATAACTTCATATAATAATCTTTTATAGATCCTTGTAACATCATAATAGCTTCCCATTTGTTCGTACAACTTTGGGATTTAGTCATCTATAACCTATAATTTATCTGATGATCATCCATCATCTCACTAATTGGCCAATTCAAGTTTCTCTTTAACTTTGCAAAAATTTGTTTGATGTACATTTATTGCTAGTTTTCTTGTTTTTTTGCATTTTTTTTTGCAACTATGCTTATTTTATAATATTTTAACATTAAATGTTTTTCATTTCCAATTCAATTAGTATAAATCCTAAATGGATATTGTGGCTAGCAAATAGCCTCCATTTTCACACTAGATCTCACTATAAAAAATTACATTTATTTGTAATTGCATAATTTTTAATTACTTCCTTAAATTGCATCTTATCCTTAAACTTCATGCCAATTTCAAACTAAATATCCTTCATATCCACTTTTGAATTAAACACAACACATTTCTTTCTATAAAAATGCCTCAAACCATCCATTATCACTACCAACTAGTAATTAAACTTTAGCATCATTATCCTCATATTCAATATAATAACCATGTGAACTCCTTTATTATTTTTATGAATTTTTTGTACTAGTAGCCTCTTCATTGCATTCTTTTCCACTACTTCTAACCCCATCAATAATATCATCGCATTTAAACCTGCCAAATACCTTTTTGGCACATTTGTTCTCATTTGATTTTGTAGTAACATATTCTTTAGCATCAGTTGCTTATATCTCACCTTCAATTGAAACATCTCCAGATTAACTCATTTGTATAATAATCAAAATTTTAGCATCTTATTCCACTTGAACTTGGATCAACCATTCTTCATTTATACTTATGTACTATTATGTATTAGTTTCATAATAATTATTAATATTAGAATTATATTCTTTACCATCTGTTACAAGATTTTTATAAATATGCTTTTACTATACTTTAATATTATGGTAGTTCACTTCTTACATGTGATTCAACATTACATGTCCTTATCATGGTGTAAGCTTAAGCATTTCACCGACTCTTTTAGAAATTTATAAACATAGAGACTACTATATTTCCTTTATATTTTGACACTCCTTTTAAAAATAGTATGATGAGTTCATTAATACTTATGTTGTTCTTCATATTGATCTTGCTTCAACATATTTGTTTTTTTTCATTTTTATCCAACATTTCACTATAATGAAATTCAACCAATATCTACATTAAAAATAACTATAGCATTAGTTTTCAACATAACATATTAACATGGTGATAGAAATATAAAAAGTTCCTAAATATGATTTGACACTCAAGAACTGATGATATTCGCCAAGAAAATGATGTTGATCTTTAATGTCTCATTAATGTTTTTTTTAGGAAATACAAGTTAAAAGATATATGGAAGCATCCTTATTTGCCTACTAATATTCACATTTGTAATTGTCATCATAGCTAAGTTACAACATACTAATCTTGTCCTTTGTTTAGGTTGCCATGTACAAGGAGAAGAGGAAATGTTTATATATAAGTACATGATCAATAGAAACTTGAATTCCTTCACTTTTTGTGAGTATGATTCTTTTATAGTTTACCTTCTATAATAACTTTTTGCATGAAAATTGTCAACATCAATTTAGTATTATTACTGATTAGGTAGATATCATTTTTTAGTATCATATATTTTCTATCTAATAATGCAGATAAATTAAAAAGATTGTTACCTTATTAAAAGAAATGTTTTAACATTTTGAGGGTATAGCTTGAGGGCTACTTTACCTCGATAAGTACTCAAGATTGAGAATAATTCATAACAATTTGAATGCTGGCAACATGTTGGAATATAATAAATAGAAATCAAATGCTATAACTTTTATTAGTATATGTTTGAAATATATCTTTGGATCAATCTCAATATGAAAACATCTACATAGGATGAACTATGGTCAACAAAAATTGTTCCTTGAACTACTTATTCTTGAGAACCACTAATTAAATTAAGATGTTGATGAGATGTTGATGAATAAGGTTATTAACGAATCATTGTGAAGAATGAGGTTGTCAATATAATAGATCAAGTATTATAGGAATGTTATACCATATAGAATTTGTGATGCTAGAATGGAGACAACTAATGATAATGTGGTGGTGTAGATGTGGAGCTTCAGCCAAAGGTTTATTGATGCGATATTGGTGGTAAAGTGGCAAAGCGATAGTGGTGAACGGGCAACAAAAAGAAGAATGGGAGAGGTAGAATCTAGTGTAGGGTGAGGCATATGAGAAAGTGATTTCAAAGTTTGTGAAACCAAATGGTGGCAATAAGTATTAGGAAGGGGGGAAAAGAGTTTGTTTTATAATTTATTTTTATTTAAAAATAATAATTTGTTGACATGAAGATTAAATTCCATGTGTCATCCACGAAACAAAGATGTTAGCAGATGTGGGATGCTACATCAACAATATTAATGGAAAGACTAAAGTTGAATTATCTTCGTAAAATTAAAAAATTAAATATTTTATTGCTTCTTTTAAAATTTAGGTTATAATTGTAAAATTCAGTAAAGTTTGAGATTTTTTTATAATTAAACATTATTTAAAATCCATTCTAGATTTTTCATTCCCTATTTTATCCATTTATAGTAACCAAACAAGCAAAAATTAGGTAATCAAGACTATATTTTCATTCTTACTCTTTTATTATTGATTACCAAACAAGGCCTTAAGGTAGGTGTTAGCCCCTTAACATTGCTGAGCCTTGCCTAACATCTAGCATGGATTAAGCACGAGGAAGGCATGCCAAACCATGCTTGATCTTTACTTGGTTAAGTTACCTTGGTTCCTTTAGAACAGTTAGTGGAGTGAATCATCAAGGAAGTGGGATGACATAGAAAAGAACTTGCATGAGGTGTCTTGTAAGCATTTACATATGTTGCTTTGACTTAGGATGTAGTGGTAAGTTATATAAACCACAACTAAAGTAGAGCTTAAAGTGGTTGGGGATGTCAACCACTAACTAAGTCAGTGGCTTTGTGGCCTTAAGACCACTTTCTTATATTTCTAACAAGTCTCCTAAAGCCTATAAATAGATCATTTGAGCAAGGCTTCATTCATAAGAGAGAGTTGGAGTTTTGTATCTTTTGTATCAATTGTGAGTAAAATAAAGGTTGGCAAATTTGCTATAAAGTTGTGCGCATCTTTCTCTTCTTATTATTGTCCATTCTATTATGTTGGCTATGTGAATTTCATAGGTTATTTTGCCTTTATGGGAAATACATTAAACATTTGGTAAGGTTAAGTTAAATTGTAAGAGTTCAACTACCACACTTAGACCAATTTTTCTATAAAGTTGTGAGCATCTTTCTCTTCTTATTGTTGTCCATTATATTATGTTGGCTATGTGAATTTCGTAGGTTATTTTGCCTTTATGGGAAATACATTAAACACGAGAGATTTGGTAAGGTTAAGTTAAATTGTGACAGTTCAACTACCGCACTTAGACTTTGGCTCATTTTATAAGTAAACTTAGATTTTGTTGCATAGTCTTTGTATTAATAGGGATGGCAATGAGTCGAGCCGAGCCCAGGTCCAATCTCATGGTTTGCTCGGCCTGGCCAAATTTATTAATTTTTTTAAATTTCAAAAAATGACATCATTTTGCTCTCTCGGTCGAGCCACAGGCAAGGCCAAACTTAGGTCAGGTTGGCATCCCTACCTTAAGGTTTTGACATCTATAAATTGATTTTTAACATTAACATGTGTTTGCTAAATTATTTTCATAAGTATAATATATTTGTTAATATAAGATAAAGATAACGGTTAAAAAAATTTAGGAATTTATTTTTTATTTTATATGAATAAAATTGGTTATGGAAATGATTGTTAAGATTAAGTGCTAATTTACAAATTTAATGTTTATTGAAAATTTTATAAAAATTTTCAATTAATTTACATATTTTTCCCATCTAATGTGGTACGAAGCATAGTGGTGTCTATATAAATTTGATAAAGCAATGTCTATCATTTTTCAATTTAAATTAGTTAATTGACACTATGAGAAGTCAATGAAAAGGTAGATTATAATGAATCTCCATAAAGTTTACAATTATATTTAATAACTAATGATAGATTAAATGGCTCATACGAATTCCTTGTTTTATTATCTCATGGAAATGAAACATCCAAATTCAAGTCTTTAATTTCATATTAGATGAAAAGTGAAACTAGAAAAATTTTCGGATATGAGACAAGCAATTTTTATTTATCCAAAATAAATACCCATTCAAAACATAACTAAATTATATACATGATAATTTCATCATTAATTAAAGATCAAAAATAAATTTTTTATTTAGTCTTTAACTAAATTGTTATTCCAAACTAAAAGATTAATTAGATTTATAAACTTTTTTAAAAATCAAGGTAGAAATAATTTTAAAATTCTCCATGTTTAATTTTCATTGTTCTTTCAATCTCTAACAAATCTTACACATTATTGGTAAAAATTTTTATTAAAAAATATTTTTGAAGCTAAAGTCCTAATATGTTATGCATAGGACCTTAACATTCAAAAGAAGAGTTTGTTAAAATAACACATTAAAATGGTCAAGCTAGTGACCTTAAAATTAGGATGTTATGCTTTAGTTAGGTTTTTCATAATTTTATGTTCGATAGTGCTTTATTATTTTTATATGTTTTTGTTTATTTTGTAGTGAGTTGAGTGATGGATGTTAATGGCATAAAATGAGTCCATGTTCCTTCTCCGACACCATTTTCACCATAATACCTTTCCTTTTTAATTTTTTTTAATTTTTTTTTATTTGTCAATATGTTGTTTTTAGTTGTGTGCCATTTTCCACAATGAGGGCACTGTGTTATTTAAGTGTGGGGACATATATGCACTTGCATATCATTTGTGTGTGAATTTGCATTTGCATTGTGTTAGTTTTTTATTAGATTGGCAGTTTTAACATTGTGTAAACATTTGATGCATGATGTGTGCATTATATGGATGTATCCATGGCATAAAATTGAAATGAATTAACATGTGTGTGAACATGATTAGTTAATTTGTGAAGAAACATTAGCATGTTCTTTAAGTGTTTTTAGGTGAATATGCATGTTAATTAGAATATTGTACCTATTATATCAATTTATGACACTTGTTTGGATACAATTATAATTAAATTCAATTAAATTGGTAGACATTATTAGTAGCCTTTCATGGGAACGATTGACTAAGGAGAAATGATGTAGGTTAAATGAAAAACGAAAAACAAAAAAGTGTGGTGTAAATTTGTTAAATAAATTTCCTTTTCCATTAACCCGTTAAGAAAGTTGTGACTTATGATATAGTTGAGCTACTAGGGACATTCACAACAAAAAGTTTGTCTTTGCATCAAAAGGATATAAGGACACTCCAAACAAGCTTGATAAGTGTGAAGATGTTAATAAAAGAAAACCTATGGATCTTCTTGTAAATGTCAAAATAAATTTTATTAATGGCTATTTAGTAATGACCTATCTCTTTAATTGGTATCTAAGAATAAGTGCATGCTTATAAGTATCATAGATGTATGAATAGGTGCTGATTTGTTTGATATGTATATTTAAATCAAAGCTTGTGAATCATGAATAAAATAAATTACTATGTTGTAACTTTTGAAGTGATTGATGTTTATGGATAAGTTACTTTCATAAGATTGATGTAGTTGAACCATTATTACATGATTGCATGATTGTGTTTTTTATTTGTTTAGTGGTTTAGTTTTGCTTGGTGATAAGTAAAGATTTAAGTATAGGGATGTTGATAGGTGTAAACTATAGTATATTTTCTAGGTGTAAAGTATGTTTTTAGTGTTTTCTTAGTTGATAATCATATGTATAGGACTTAAATTTACGTTCTTGTTAGTGTTTTGTGTACTTTTTTATTAATTTTTGTTTAAGGCAAAGGTTTGATCTTAATTATATATTTTAAGGATTGCTTGATGTAATATACCATGTTCAGGCCTAGACCCTAAAATAGTGAATTGAGAGTGCAGTGAGAAATTAGTAGTGCATTTCATGCTCATGCATCATAGTATATTCACACACATGTGAATATTTATTTTTGATGCAAAAAATTTTACATGCATTCATTGACAATTTTTGGGTATAATTGATTTATAAATGCAATTAAAAATGTGAATTGTGGACTATTTGTGTTGAAAATTTATTTGGAGACTAATAGTATTATTTCAGAATTTTTGGTAAATTTTAGAAAATTTTCAAAATTTTGGGGTATTTTAAACTAGGAAAATATTAAAATAATGGACTAATTATGTTGTGACATGTGGCAGCTTATAGATGTGAAAAATGGCTTTATGTATGGGTGACACATGTCATTAAATTAGCAACCCGCGTTATCATATATTTTTAGTCTTAAAATAATAATAATAATAATTCTGAAGCTTTTGTTTTGTTCTTCACCGAAATGCTCTCTTCACTCATCCATCACTGAAACATCTGATACTTGATGCATACTTAGCAGTCTAGAGATTGGTCTATATCATTTATCCTTGCTTTTCCCTCCACTCACTGAAACCTTTTCTTCAATCTCACTATTGGAGTTTTCGCTGGAAAGCTAGTGAGTGAGTTTAATTTTCTAGTTTTGATAATAGATTATGTTGATGTATAATGCATGTAAATGGATGTACATTTGAGTTGTGTTGAGTGAGTAGTTATGGTGTTATTAAGTGATGAAAGAATAAAATGAAAATTGGTGTAGTAGAGAGAGAGAGAGAGAGAGAGAGAGAGAGGAAAAATGGTGTTTTCTACATATGAGTTTTGTTTTTGATGTTTGAAATTAATCTTGAATCTTGAGTTGTTTGAGAGTAAGTTGAATGGAAAGGGGAGTAGAAATGCAGAGATAAATGTGATAAAGAAACGTAATGAAGTAGGTTCTGTTTTGGGTTGAAACTTATTATGTAAAAGTGTAGCTGATGAAAACATATGCAGAAAATGATGAACAAAGGTATATAATTTTGTTTTTGATGTTATGTTTAAACCTTGGATTTTTGAATTGTTTGAGTTGTGATGAGCTGAAATGGAAGTAAAAGAGTTGGTTAAAGTGTCATATGTGTTAATTGAATAAGATAGAAGTCAGAAATCTGGAAAAAATGGAAGAAGAAGAAGCCTGCGATTTTGAGAGAGAGAAGAGAAGACTAGTTACACCTGAAGGCTTTTCAAAAACTAAACTACGTTGATTCTTTTAGCCTCAACTTTGTCATCCGACTTCCAAATAACTTAAAATTGAACCAATAGACTCCTGAGACATTGTTCTTTCCCTCTATGAAAATTTAGAGCTATCTTAATTGATTTGAAAAGATTGATTGGATGAAAGTGTAGAAGTCTGTTGGAACATTATGAACAGGAGAATTTTCATGAACATGCTTCGGTATTTTAATTATAACTTGATCTGTAGATTTCTAAATGGATTGATTCTTAATTTAATTAACTGGAGACATATTTATACAACTTTCTTGAAGAAGTGAATTTTAATTTTGTCTCTAAGACTTTCAAAATTGGCATGAAATTAAGTCTTGGCTTAGGTTGTAGCACTACCAGGGACATAAATCATATCCTACTGGTATTGAATAAAATGTATTGATGTAGGCTGAATTAGACTAAGGTGTCTTCACCAAAATTGTACCTTATTCTCTTATATTTAAATTGGTATAAATTTTGAAATTTTTGGATATTGGAATTGAGAGATATTGGTTGTACAACTTGCATGCACGATCATACTCTAGCCAAAATTTCAAATGTACATAGTCTTTGGTATTTTGAGCATAACTCGTAGAATAATGAACCAAATTGAATGATCTTGGTATCAATAGAGACTTAAAACAAAGAGGAATAATTTTCTAGAAGAAAGTGTTACAAAAATACATGATTTTCTTAATCTTATTGATTATGAAAAGTTGACCGAATGAGGTTCTTCCAACAAAAGCTGGAATAGTATTTGAATGTATGAATTTTGGAACTTTTGAAGTACAATTGATGTTTACATTAGTTTAGTAAGGAAATATACTCGATAATTTGTCATGAACATGCATTATACATATTTAGTATACATAAATGAATTCTTAATCATGCACAATAGTGATTTGTATATGTATTAAATGGTATAGAGGAATGCATAAAGCGACCACTTCTAGATATTGCTGGGACTTCGAGGTAATAAGCAATAAGGGAGCTTTTGTGAGTAATCTTAGATGGTCACACCTTACTTTGTTCTACTTGTTGAATTTGATTTATGTTGATTGTGTTATGAATTCCAGACAATGATTGTCTGAGGCATTTGATGCATGCAGTGTTTTGAAAGTCAGACCGGACATCAAACCGGAGGCTTTACTGGTCACCGGTTCGACCAATTCAACCACCGGTCAAACCGGTGTGACGTCATAATTATGCAATAATTATATTTAATTATATATAATATTAATAATATTAAAAAATACAAAA